>JAAIJJ010001560.1:0-28130 GCA_020976545.1 Fusarium sp. Barmshour
TGGTCTTACCGGTAATACCATACCGGTTATTATGTAAGCATCTGGTATGGTTTGGTTTGACCCCCCATACCAGACCATACCAGACCATTCCGATCACTGTTAAAGCCGTTGCTACGTTCATCTACAGATATGCCTGACCAAACAGGGGTAAACCGGAGTGCCTGGTTTACTAATTTTTCTTTGCCCTGACTCAGAAGTGAGCTTCTCGCATAGACGGATGTTTCACGGCTTTTCAGCAAGACAATAGGCTAAGACCTTTACGTTCGTGGCTTCCTTAGCTGAGATCGGCATTTTAGCAATGTTAGTAGGCATATAACCCCAGAAGATAGCAACATCTAATAAAGATCAGGAATTAATTGTCATTGAACCAAAGACCTACAAAGCTTCTTGGTATCTTGAGACTAACTAGCAGTGACTTATCCCGAGCTGTATTACTCCCTCTGTAGGTTGGAATCCTGCCCTTCACAGGTGCCATGTCTACACATCCTCAAGACCTGAATAATCAAGTTAGCGAAGAAGCGAGCCTCTCAGGGCCCTCGGGTTACGATATTAGCCTCGATCAAAAGTTTGATAAGACATGCAAAAGGCTTTCCATTAGTCAGTGCCCCGTGGTATCACGCAATGAGTCGTCTGAGCTTGAATCTCACCAGTCAGACTATAGCAATGCGCTTCTGACAGATCCTGGAACGGATTTGTCTAGAGATAATAAGGAAAATGACTACGAAATTGAAGAAAGGGTGCTGCTTCTAAAGCAGGTTCTGGAGTAGTTCATTGCTTGAAGGAAGTGGTGGTAAAGAGAGTTACTTTTTTAAGGACGCTAGTTCCCGATAGAAATGCCTATTAAAAGTTCTCCTTAGAAATGTTTTTATAGGACTACACTGACAGGTGCCGTTTCTTGCCGTAATTCAAGGTATTTATATTATAAGCTCTGTTGCCATTGAGTCCCAGAGTAGGTACTTCACGTTTCTGAGCGCCTTTGGCACCGCAGTTTTGTATGACACATCGACAGAGGCATAATGATAGGCCGTTGTTAGAAAGTATACATCTCCTTGTAATTTACAGATCACGTATGATTTATTATGGAGAAGAATATAGGCTACATAGATTACCCAGTTGCAGAGCCGGTGATTAACCTGAACTTGTGGAACGTTTCCCGCCCAGGCAGCCTACCTTATAGGATTAAAAATACATGCAAAATTTCCCTATTATTATTACTAGCCTCCTCGACCTAGCTAGACATTACACAAGTGCTCAAAGAAAGTTCAAGAAACTCGGGGGGATTATTTAATTCATGCTTTGCAATACCCAATGTCGAAGACCAAAATATCAGCAACACAGTCTTCAAAAAGCTCACCCACTTCGAAGTTGGGTTGTGAGACATTCCGTGTCGCTGCCGACAGGCTGGGCACCAAACCCTCAGAGAAATTATCTCGCCTCGAGGCCACGGTGCTCGTTACTGTAAACGGCCTCAATCGTGCCTGTGGATTGGCATTGAATAACAGCTTTCCCCAGGATACCCTCAATAAGATTTCTATACCAAGACGATCAGCCGAATGTGAAGTTGCGCCTGCGCTGACCTGGATGCATACCCACCCCCCGCCCCCCCCCCCGCACACCCGTCTGGGGGGCTGAAAACGTAAGACTGGCCGCCATCAAAATCCACCGATCTACCAGCAACCGAGTATTTAGTTCAATTCTTACGGATCCATGTGATCTTTCACGAAAGCCACATCTACCTTCTCTCCAGCTACAGAGACTTCGTCCTTGATGGGCACCTCATCATTGGCCTCCCTTTCCTTGGCCACAAACTGTGATCTCGCTGTTGCCTGGTGGCGGGTCGTATCGAGGGTGTCCAGCATGGGTGGGGGTTGGCCATGAATGCCGCGGATTGACCGTTCCTCTCGATCCGCTGTTCCCAAGCTCACAAAACGGGGCCACCGCCGGCGACCATGTTTCAGTGCCTGCTCTGTCACATAGTCACGAACGAAACCAGAGAACCTAAGATTGCTATTCTCGTACCCAAACACCATCGCAAGTTCTTTTCGATAACCCGCTCCTCGGCCTCTCGGGTAGTTGTCGTAAGCAGTCGAGCCGCTTTGTTGACAGGCCAGACGAGACCGCCATCTACCCAAGCATACTCTTGAGGTAACAAGAACATCAACGGACCCCGCGAAAGATTGATCTCGATGCCAGGCATCGCGCTGATCAACAGGCGAGAGCTAGCACGAGACGAGGTCTACGGATCTTCGTTGATGGAGTGAACAAATTACAAAAGAAAGCTCACTGGAGGATGGAAGATGCGGGGGAGAGAATCCGGAAAAGAGGAAGGTGCAACAGTCTGACAGTGCCATCCCAGTGGCCCGGTCAGCCTGGGTGAGTGAAACCGTCACCACCTTGGCACTGGCCCGAAAACGGCCAGGCCGTGACGCTGCATGCTTCTTTATTCACAACCAGCAATGCAAGTACCGCAACCAGTCCTCAGGAACAGCTCTCACTTCTACCTGTAAAACGCAGCGCACATCGAGTGCTGGGAGCATGTGACTTTCTCAACCCCAATTGCCGCATCTGTCACTTGCTGATCGCTTACCTCGCACCATAGTACTGAAGAATGCTCGTCTTTCTATAACTAAAAGTCACCGACACCGGCCACTTGGGAAACGCTAACCATGTCCTGGTCGACTTCGAGTCTCCAGGCACCGACCTACGCAGCGCCGTCGTTACGCCCACGATAGCCTTCGATCAGCAACGCCGCCCACACTGACGGCAAGCTGGGTAGCAACATAATGTTGTCCAAACGTTTCACCACAACTAAGGTTCAACAGTACCTGAGAGCTTAACATTTCGGGCCTTCGTCGACTCAAGAACAGCAGAATGCTGGGCCGAACATGGTACATTAGGTGTGCACAAGTTATAACACATAACCTGCATTAAATACATGTTTGTTATATTAAATAGAGACATGATCTGACCTCTCTACTTGATAGTAAGTTAATTGCCAACGATGGGGCCAATGAATTCGTTTAACGTCACTTCGCTGACGAACCAGTAAATATGATTAAAAATAAAAATATAACTTAACTTATTACATTTAAATAAGATATTTTATATAAAAAGGTTTAATAGATTTAAGAAGCCAGTATACTATAAATGTTAAAATCCTCTTTTTAATTACTAAACTACTAAAGGTAGGAAAGCCTCTATCTCCATGCCTAGTAGCAAGAACGCCATTAGTGGGAATTACTCAGCTACAAGGAATAATCAAAAGGACTAGTATTAAACGAAATTTCTCTTACTACGAACAACGAGGTAAGGCGCGCGATGTAAGCTTCAGCTATCAGGTCTAAACGCACAACATGCTCGCATAGCATCTGCTATGCTCCAGACACAGGACTACCTATACCAGTAGTCTTATAGACTCCAGTGTTTGAAGATGAAGGAGAATACATAAAAAGAATCCCTACCCTTGAAACATCTCCTTCTCCTTCTCCTTCTCCTTCTCCTTCTCCTTCTCCTTCTCCTTCTCCTTCTCCTTCTCCTTCTCCTTCTCCTTCTCCTTCTCCTTCTCCTTCAATGCCATAAAGTCTCTGAATAGTCGCTCGTGCGTTTTGCTTGCCTCTATTAAATGATTACGTACTTCGTTATCCTGTACAAGCCAGGTGTAGTACTCTTGAATATCATCAGTCATTGCTCTTTGTATGAGAGTAATTTTGTCTTTCCGGGCGCGAACGTGGCCGATAATTCGGGTTTTGAATAAGTTCCATTCCTTTAAGTAGTTTTCAAAATCCTTTAAATTTGTCGGAGCGGTAGGTGGTATTGGCAAACTCAGCGCATGAACCTCGAGGAACTCCCAACTGCCCCCAGACCCCACTTCGTCTAGGTTGAATGGTTTTTTAGGACTGCCTGGTCTCTGTTTGTTAGCATTGCTAGTTTCTATGTTGCGTGATTGCCACTCAGGTCCAGTGGGTTCATTATTGGTATCTCGAGCAACAGGCGGCGTGGGTGTCGTTCCAGAAGTCTGTTCTGACTCTGCGCTTTGTTGAGATTGCTCCATAGGCTGGACAGGCTGGGGTAAAGGTGTAGTCTGAGTCGGGTGTGGGGACGGAAATTCATATGGCCGAGATGGCGGCATTGGAGCCGTAGCAGCAGTATTATCTTTGTTCTTTGTCTGGGGACCCTCGGTATCAGGTGGCTCAGTCGTTGCAGTATGGGTTGGCCTTTGGGGAGCGGGTGGGAGCCCTGAGCTGTAACTGCTTCTCGGTGCCGGTGGTTCATCACCTCCAGCCATCTGAGGATGGTAGCCTGTGTTTCTTGAATGAAAAGAGGCTTCGGCGCGCTGTCTAGAAGACTCGGTACTCGGCGGGGGAGGCGGAGCGGTAGGCTGTTCCCCCTCCCTCGCCATCGTCGATGTGCCCTTGCGCATATTTGGCCATTCTGAATAAGCCTCTGAAGGGGTATGATGCTTTGAAGTGGGGGGAACACCCGCAGTAAATGACTGGTTTCTTCTACGCCATGGTTCAGTTCGAGCGCTTCCTTGATTGTGGCGGGTAGGAGCCTGATCAGACCTAGTACTCTTCTTCGACCCCGGCTTACCCTGTGGGCTCGAAGAATTTGGATATCTGCCGTGGGCTATGGAAGCGTCATGTTTGGCTTTTTCTTCAGGGTCAGAAAGAATGTCATATGCCGTTCGGATGATCTGAAACCTTTTTTTGGCTTCTTCTTTTTCTCCAGGATTACGATCTGGATGATGGAGTAAAGCTGTATTTTAGGTTAGCGATTGTAAAGCGAAAAGAAAATTCTCCGTTGTACCAAGCCTTTTATATTGCCGTTTAATAGCTTCGGGGTTCGCAATCGGTAGCAGTTCTAAGTCTGCATAGTAATTTTTGGGTATGTCCATTTGTGGTGATGGTTCCGTTGTTGGGTAATTAGAGGTTATTATTGTATTTACTTGTGATCTTGGTGAGTACTTATCTAGTGAGCAAGTGTGGGATATCAACAGCTGTGTATTTTTGTCAAATGTATAAAGGTTTTTGTTAATGTGGGGTATATCGAATCGCTTTTCCGGTCGGCAAGAAAGTTCTTTTCCATTTCAAATTATTCGTAGTTTAGGACGTCACATAATCTGTTACCAGGGCACAGTGCCGATTCTAGATAGTGAGCTAGCTGTACTATTTGCAGTTGAGACCTATGGCTGAGAACTTATAATCACTACATAGAACTTGGCACAGTGACGACTGCCTTTGTGAACGTTACAGATTGTGAGAAGACAGAGTCTTACAGAATATAGTAGAGTGCAATTATAGTGCTAGAGTATTCTGGTTACCCCTGCTAATATTGACATCGAAATCTAAGATCAAACCTTTCACTATTATCGATCCCGAAATAGCCAGTCTGAGTGCTTTCGAACATATAGTCTATACAGCCCGTACTGACGTCAATGAACTTCTGAGAGTATACTAGGAAACAGTATTAATTAAGGCCTTTCATTCTTTCAACCTTTTAGTCAGTCCGTTCAATAAGAGTCTCTCGACCTTTCCCTCAACCTTGGTGCCAACGCTATTGTCAATTCAATGCAGCCGAATCGCGAAACACTCTCTACTTTGACCAGTAAGAGAATCTCGCCTACTATGGGATCCTCTTGAAATGATGGATGTGCAGATGGTAAAGCACTGGATTGCTGCCCCCAATTGTGACTGAAGTTGTCATCCGCGTCATGATGGCGTTTGCTAACTCGTCTCTTTTTGCGGCTCAGTCTGCAGACGAGTACAAGCTATCGATTATGTAGGTGTGCATTTCGATAAATAAGTCTCTCCTCATAGCCGAATAACTTTCTGAGATATCGCGTGTGAACATCGTAGCGGTAATGGTACTAGATGAATCGCCATCCCTGTCCTTCTATACTTAGTTGGGCGTTTTTACACTCTCTATGTTGCAGGTGATGATGCATGAGTATATCTGATGTTCAAAAAAGCTTCTGTGTTGTTAATCCAATAGATTGTTAAACAAGGACAACAAAACGAAGAACTTAATTTCTAAACAATCATACAATACAATTGAGTCTATCGAACTGCTATCCACCCTAGGGCAAGAACTGATGTCGTAGCCCTGCCTGGAAGATAAGGATTGCTAGACCTAGCCTAGCCGGTTCTCACGAATATTGTCATATCTGGAGGTTGGATAATCCAACCAATTCTTGGTGCTATCGAGGGATTGAAGTGCGCTATGGCTTGTGCCAATCAGGGAACAACTCCCTGATCGGTCACCTGAGGCTTCCCAGAACATACTGCCCCCAAGCCCAAGCTTTTTTATATATTCAGCTTTTTTCTCAACTATCGATGGGATATCGAATGATATAAGTTCTTTCGTATTGGGGTCATAGCTGTAGCATCCTTCAGCCTTCGAGTCGCAATACATCTTAGCACTTGGGCTCTTTGGCAGGTCTTTATACCCCCATGTGCCTTTTTCCCAACTCCCATCCTCGCTTGCGGTGAATTCTTGGCCAAGGCCGAGGGTGTTTTCAAATGATCTCCCGTATAATGGCATACCCAGCACTAATTTCCGAGAAGGGACACCAGCGGCCAAATATGCTTGGATTGCTGTGTCCGTACTGAACGGTGTTGAACCAGGAATTGCCTCGTTAGTATAGAGGTTAGCAGTATGTCCAGCAGTGGCACTGAATCTTCCAGCATAGTCATAAGCCATGAGATTTATGTGGTCGACTAGGTTGCCGATGTCAGCGAGGTGCAAAATCCCGTAATGATCTGGACCAGCTGGCGCCGCAATTGACAGTTCGAAATGATGATTCCGTGCATGTTTGCTGGCATAAAAGTCTAACTCATCCCGAATTTCTTTAAGAAGTAACAGGAAATTATTTGCCTCAACTTCGCCAGCAGGGTATTCCCAGTCGACATCAATTCCATCAAATCCCCAGTCTTTCATGAGTTCGACCGCTGAACTGGCGAATCTCTTCCGTGTTGCAGCCGTGCTGGCTGCGGCGGGAAAGGTTGAACTCAACGTCCAGCCCCCAATAGAGAGCAAAACCTTCAGATGTGGGTTTTTGTTCTTGAGATGAAATATCTCCTTCACACAGCCATATGCGTTGTTATTAGACCCAAGTCCTGCTATCAAGATATCATTAGCTATAATCGATCATCCAGGATTATGTACAAAAGGACCTACGGTCGCCGCTGGGGTTATTTTCGACATCTGCTTTAGGATCTATGGAGTAGCTTTGGAAAGTTAGATTCCTTGAAGCATACAGTTGCTAGGGGGGCGAAAGGTGATTACATACACAGTACCATCAGCGCGAGCGCCCACAAATGCATAGAGAAGATGCGTAATCTTTGAAGCCGGTAGGTCTTGTGGTTGGTAATTTCTCTCTGACACACCCCTGAATATCCAATTAGGACACATACGTCCAGAATATTCTGCTAAGCAATTAAAGCGCTTACCAATTTGTGAAATATACCGCATTAACGTGCCCGTTTGCTTCAGCACTGCGAGTAACAAATAGCTGCTCCCCGTGCGCTGTGAAGAAATGTTGGAAGATAGAAAGTATTATAAAACTGAGCCAAACTACTGGCATAGTCCACATATTCCCTTTATCATGCGAATTAATAGCGTTTTGGCTTTACGCCGATTGTGACAAGAATTCCCTGAAGTATTTAAAAGCAAACCTTCTGGAACAGGTAGTTATTTTTATCCCTAGTTCGTAAACAGCTGCCAAGGGCTTCTTCTATAAAGCAGGGTTGTCTAAGTTTGCTGCGCTAAAGAGAAATAAGATTCTGTACTTCATAATTATTATATCCTTACTTGCAGGCGCCAACATAAGCTAGCACCTATAACGCTAAACTAGTAGACGTTATATACGCTTTCTTTTAGCACTAGTCTATTCTGAGAGTTCGCTTATTGTATGAAAGAATAGGACTTTATTTCTGTATAATAATGATGCTACTTTCTTTCCTATTCTTGAGAACAAAATTTGCACTGCCAGCTTAGACAGTTCCGTGTCAATTCATACTAAGCTGAGATACTGTTAGATTCCTTCAATATCACATCCTAAGATATCGGGGCTACACAGTTACATTAAGAAAATAAATATGATATTGTCCTTCTTAGAATGTTTGTTTCCAATTAGACATGTTATGATGAATCGCTCTTGTGCCTAAGGGCGGTAGTCTTAGTCCTTTACGTGCAGGTATTTAGTGAGGTCCTAATACACCGTCACTACTTTAATTAGGCCATATCTTCTACTACTTCCTCCTCTGCTTCCCGCCATGGTCCTGCTATAGGCCACAATTGTTCAAGTTTGTCTGCCCAGGCGAGAAAGGAACTTTAGGCTCCAGCACAGAGGTAAAGAACCCATGCAAGACCCTGATGGTAAGAGCCTGCATCCTAGCCAGGGTAAATGGATCTGATTGAAATTTATATCCCTTCGATAAGGTCACTCTCTAGCCATCTTGATGACAAAGGCTTGCAATTGCCCACTAGAGGATCATGGTTAGCCTCAGAACATTATTGGTTAGGTCCACTGCTTGCTTACTTACATAGGTTTCTACATAGATGATTGCTGTCCATAAGGTTAAACTTTAGGCCGCTCACACAGGTGATAAAGCCACGACTTTTTTCCCTCCACTATATCTGCATCTCGTGTTAACTAGAAGAAAGCACAACAGCATACACGGACCCGTCATACGTGACTACAGGTTTACTGAGCATAGGTCGCAGTGGCTAGGGCCTTATATCCTATTCAAGGCGACGATTTAACTACTTCTCTACCATAGCCTAATGAGAATAAAGAGAATGCCAGCCTTATAGATTTAAGTATGGATAACGGAAAGTTTGGCATCATGAGCTGTGGCAAGTGTGCCGTGGTTTTAAACCCCCTGATGTATGATGTGGATAAACTGTTGATGTATAGCTATATAGCATACGCTAGAACTAATAGCTATATTTATAGTTAGCGATAAAGGAATTACTCGGATTTTCTTTTGATTTTATTATATTACAAGCTGGCACTAACTACAGATATCATTCGCGGGAGAGTTGACATTATCCAGAGGAGTTAAAAACTCATGGCGATTAAGACAATGAATACGCCAATTAGTGCAAATAGAGTGAGTTAATCATAATGAGATTTTAGTTCTATTGGTATAAATGTGCCTTACTAAGCCCTTGCAAATAATCAGTTTAGTTTCTAAGTATAATTTCATTCTTCCTTCTCCTGCTGACACCTTTATGATATTAGTATCAGACTCTTAAGTGGCACGATCTAAATCTGGTTTATGCCATAGTTAGGGTGTTTCTTAGCTGAGCACCTATGCCGCTTGTTCAGAGCTTGAGATTGTCTGGAAGGAAGCAGTGTGCATCCTGTTTGGTCTCTGTTGTAACGAGTCTGCCTTCATATCTAAGAGTGGCTGTCCGTCAAAAAGCAACTCAAAAACTCATATACATTTTTTAACTCCATGCATTCGTCTTTGCTTCTAATGTCTAGACGAACTCCTTGTGGATGTCGCTTTTGCATAGTAAGGGGCAAGGCAATAACACCTTGAAAGAGAAGAAAGCCTCCTAATAAAATGTTGAAGTTCATAATGAGAAGATGCACCTATTTGAGTAATTATGTGTGCAAGCAAGTTAAGGATATTATATAGGATGGATATCGCTAAGTTATTATTATAAGAAAGATATATAAGGGAAATAAACTAATAAGCTAATTATATATTAGTATCTTAAACCCTAGAAATATCATAGTTAAAAATGAATCAAAGCTAAATTCATACATCTTATTGTTTTTTTAATTTTAATTAGGAAAATATATACGAAATAAATTCTTAAAATAAAGTTATTATATTTAAATATAATTATCCTACTTTAAATATTCTTTAATAATATTTTGCTTTTTGTAAACGTGCACCATAATTACGGGGTATTAAATCAACTCAAGTAACTATTGGCTTGGGCGTGTTCAGCAAAGCGTAAGATATATTTATGAAAAATAATTTTAGGGATAGTTAAGTAATATATAATAAGAAGCTATTATAAGACATCTAGCTAAATTAATAATAAGTAAAAAGTGTAGTATTCTTAAAAAAAAGATAATTATAACACAATTTTTTAATATTTATAGTATTCTAAAAAGATTTTATTTTATTCCTAAATATATTAAGTAATATAAAGACATAAGTCATTTTATAGTTTTATATAAAGTAAGGCTCAAGATTATAAAATTGAAATATCATTTAAGTTATTATGTTTTATATTTTATAACAGTTATAAAACCTGTTATATGTATAGAAAGCTTATAATTTTTATATTACTATAAAAAGTCAGATATAACGTGGTTGATAAGCTTGTGACCCATGTAAGTATGTGACCCAGTCTCATTTTCACCTTAAACCCGGTTTTTTAAAAATTCTGTAAAAATTCAAACTAAGCGTAAATGGCTATAAATCTAATACCTTACTATATAAATCTTAAAATAAGCCATATTAATCTTTTTAGATTTTTAAAAAATTCTTTATAGCTATACACTTTAAAACCTATTTATACTGTAAAATACACTGTATTATACAGTTGTTTATATAAAATAAAATAGCTAAAAATCTTTCAAAAATACTATATAGTAATATTAGCTCTACTATTATAAAAAATACTTTAATTGGATTTTTAGCTATTTTACTTACAGTAAGACTATAGGGTAGGTTTTTTGTTTGTTAGCAGCCTAACGTTTCACCTTATCACCAGCAAGTATTTCCGTAAGCCCAGGTCAAGTAGCTCCGGACACCCTTCAGCGAGGGTGCAGTCTGCGCTCAAATCTAAGTGTTGTCTGCTTTACTGGGATTGCTATGGGGCCATGAATAGTTCGTGTATGCTCGCGATTTTGTTTATCAATTTGAGAAGCTTACTAGGGTCCCTGACCGTTACATACATCCAGGAGTATTTGTTAAGGGGCGCCATGAGAACGAATGCGTAGTAATATAAGGAATATCAAAATAAATGGTAAACACAAGCCAATAAGTTCCAACATGCGGATAATCTTACCCACTTTCACAGCGTACAGCGACCCGAAGCTTATCAATCGAGGCCGGCGCCGGCTTGCCAAGATAAGTGGGCCAAGTTTCAATACGAAAACTTCAGCACCAGAATGATTAATAAGGTGACTGGTTCAAGTCGACGGTATACACTCCATTATGACAGTATTAAATCAGCTATAGTGCCATTCTGCTAGGCTCTGATCAAGAACCAAATTCTATTCCTAGTCACTCGTTCTCCATGAAGTTCTACACCTGTGCCATTGTTTTGGCATCATGCGTTGTTGCTATAGCCAAAACTGTCCATGTGGACGTAGCTGTTATCGGTGGTGGCTCGTCCGGCATCCATGCAGCCATCAATCTCAAAGATGCAGGCGCCAGGGTTGCCGTGATTGAGAAGAAAGATCAGATCGGAGGGCATGCCGAGACATACATCAACCCTAAAACCAAAGTCCCTGCCAACATTGGTGTTGTGCTTTTTGAAAATACCAAGACTGTGCAAAAGTACTTGTCGCGTCTTGGGGTTGCTACAGCAAGACACAACCCCTTCAATGCGACTCGTCCAACTAAGATGTACGACTTTACTCTTGGTGTTTCAGTCCCCGCCCAGAATGAATTGGAGGCTGCTGCCACGAAGGAAGCCATGGCTGTAGCAATGCAGACGTACTCTGAGAATGTTCTTAGCAAGTATCAGTGGATAGACCAAGGCTATCACGTTCCCGACCCTGTGCCACAAGAGCTGCTTCTGCCTTTCGGCCAATTCGCTCAACAGAACAACTTCAGCGCCATTCTTCCTCTCATCAGTCAGCTAAACTGGTATCCTGGCAACATTACCACCATTCCTACTCTTTACGGTATTAAGAAATTTGGACCGGGACTTTTGCAGGCTGTTTCTGGCGAATTCCTCGTTGCTGCGTCAGGGGATACTCGAAGCATCTACAAGGCTGCTTCTGCTGTGCTTGGAAAAGATACGTATTTGAACTCGGAACTCGTCAGAGTTCGGCGAAATAAAGAAGGTGCTGTCGTGACTATTCGCCAGAAGCGGAAGACTTTCAGCATCAATGCAAAGAAGCTCGTGGTCGCTGTTCCCCAGACAATGGAGAATATGAAGGCTTTTGATCTCTCTAAGACGGAGCGAAACTTGTTCTCCAAGTTTTCGGCTTTCGGCTATGTTGCAGGCATTGTCGATATCCCTGGTCTCGATGCCAGCCTCCAGAACGTCGGTATCATGACTCCTGCCAAGAATCCGATGATTCCTGGAAGCAATGCCTACGTGTTTTCTGGTTCTCACAATCAATTCCTCTTGGGAGTTGCTTTTCGTAAGGAGCTTACTACACTCGCGCGAGTTGGTGCTGTACCCATCGACACGGCGAAGAGAGTCACTTTTCCTTACATCACTAACCATGTTCCTTACGATCTTCATGTAAATGTTGAAGAAATTGCGAAAGGCTTCTATACTGAGCTTCTTGAGCTCGAGGGCTCTCTCAATACTTACTGGACCGGGGCTGCCTTTGCTGGACATAACAGTGGTTTGATCTGGAAGTGGAATGACGGTACAGTTCTACCCGCTTTGAAGAAGGACCTTGGTCTTTGAGCCATGCTCTGTGTTCAGAAGCTACGTATTAGAGGATGTGGGATATAATTCATCCCGTACGCTTTGGAGACTCTTGAAGCTTTTTTCTTGCCGGAGCCACCTGCTTTCATTGTTGATTGCCTGCAGACCGATTCGGAATTGGCTGATATATCCGTGGGCTTCGAGCCTGTAGGGTGGATCCATGCTGACAGGTGTTGTTGTTCTTGGTGCTGCCATCTTGCTTTCTTGTTGTCTCGTAGGATTGTTGGGTTTGGTTGTGTTGAGGTGGATTGTCATGGCGTCGGAATTGGAGCTTCTTAAAACCCTAGAAGGGACGCAAATACCTAGTCCTAATCTCTGTTTTCTTATCACCATTTATGCTGTAGCAATTCGTCAGACGTTGCGTATAATGTCGAAATTGTGAGCTAGATGTGTTGTTTCCAGTTGAGAGCTTAGAATCACTACACAGAACTTATCTAATTTGACCATACTTCGGCTTAAATTAGTGACTCTAAAAGATTCTCTACAGAGTATGCCTTACGATCTGATCGGCGACTTATGGTCGACGCAATTTGATATGATCTGGTTCGTGTACTTGAGCATCTCTCGCGTAGGTAATCCCTTCTCTTTATCCTTATGTCAACCAGTAACCTGACTGCGACGCTCTGTTTTACTTCAAGGTGCCTGAAATTAACATATTTGTCGCTTTTCCCCGTAACTCTGCCCAGAAGGACGGGTTGAGCCCCTTTGAGGCGAATCAGGAGCAAACGGAGCTCTTTCATGAGATATATGCAAGAAGCAGTCCTCCAATGTCTACATACAAAATGGCAGCCCTGCGTTGGGGGGAATGGTCCAGTTTGAGCGAATTGTTTTTGCTGCCTCTAAAGACCGCCCCTGCGAGGTCAGCCAAAAGTTGTCTAAAGGCATTAGACTTTCGATTGGATTAATTCCAGCATCTGGTGGACAAAACAGATTGAGCCCCTACTAGTTCAGGCTATGAACATGCCTGCGGACCGGATTAAATAGCAACAACCACTCGCTTTTAGTAGCCGAGAACGCAGCAAGCCTCCTGCCGTCACCCAAAGATCTCCAGAATTCTTTCGTGCCATCCCGTAACTGTGGGATTTTGGCCATATTTGAAATTAAGCATCATCCACTAGGCCCAGATAATAATCTATGGGCCCCGAATAGCAGATCTAAGCGTCGATTACTCTGATCAAGATCCTCATACTCGCACTACTACAGCATCCGAAAGCAAGAACTGAACATCAATCTATAGACTCATCGGTATCATTTTGCCTTCTGAGTCAGTGAAAGATCTTTATGCCATTGAATCCCTCTCGCTGCGATGGATTGCGGAGCTCGGAACCTGATGGTTGTGAGGTAAGAAGGCAAGGACTAGAAGACGATGATCACACAGCGCAGAGGACACCAGGCATGATGGCTTTTCTTTTAATTAAAACCTGCCAGGACGGAGCGTAAAACCTGTTGAGGCATTAAGACGGTAAGTTGCTTTCGCCACGGAACATGAAAACAAGCTCTGCAAGATGCCGATCATCGTCAACACTGGCTCGAGGTACCAATAGGAAGGAGATCTGTGAATAATAGCTTGCTCTCAGAGATTCTGCTAGGGCAACCCGACGCTCCACTGACACGTGATGGTATCGTAGATCCACAGCCATTAAGAGGCTATACTGTAAATACAGTATGTCGACAACTGATTGAAAGAAATCCTCCACCGGTTTCACCTTGCTGCGAACCGCGTTCTTAGGGTCTATAACTTCTACATGAAGGTTAAACAGATACTCAACCACTCCTCTAATACATAAATACTGTGCCTATGACGGAATAACGCCGAATCTCTTAGTAGCGTGTCCTCTTTGCAATTTGTATTAGGTAGTAGCCGTCGCCGTGAATTGAACAGTTTGAACTTCCCTCATCTCCTGAGTCTATGTCATCCAAGCAGCCCGACAGGAGAATATCATTCCTTCCTCATTTGTCAGATGGAGAACGCCATTACGTCACGGTACGTGAAAGTCCGAGTCGTATAGATGTTTACCTCTCGTCCCTGCATTTAGCCGCGACCAATGTTCTACTATGAAAATCTGCTCTGGTCTTCCTGTTAGCCCGAGCTTCGGCATGCTTGTCGTGTGAGTCTTTTTTAATTTGGGAGGTAAGAAGCTAGGTGCATGTGGAGAACATAATGTCATTCCAGTGTCCGAAGTCGCTAAACTCAAGCGGACCATCATTTACTTTGGCGTCAGCACCCGCACGGAGGGGAGACTGACTCTTCGCCCATCATTCTCACCACTGATCGCCGGATGACTGTTGGGGACCACTAAGTTCTGTGTGGTGATTATGAGCTCTCAGTCAGAAATCTCAACTTCAAATAACACATCTAGCTCACATTTTAGTCATTATACCACAATTAAGAACCCTTCACTATGTGCGTCAACATAAGATCCATTTTCAAGAAGCAGCTGCATCGGCTTAAACAAGCTCTATCCGCCTATACTGATGACTTATTACATAAGGTGAATCAGAGTCGAAGCTCAATTGTTCGCGCTGTCCATATCGATGCAGCCCATAACACGGATGGTTGTGAAATCCTGATGTATTAATGCGATATGGCGGGGGGTCCCACTGATGAAAGGGATCCAAGGTCGGGGGTAATGAAGATATATATCTTGCAGACTATAAACTTGAACGGCAGAGTCTGCCTCAGTACTCCTGTCACTTGGATTGTCACTTTCTTTGACATCTTCCGTCTCAAACACCTGATAGGATTGTCCGTCCGATGCCGCCATTATAAGTTCTCTTATCTCCTGAACATATTCTTATCTAATTTTTTTACTATGGCACGAATTACTGTGATCCCTCACGTTACTGCGCGAATTCGAGTAGCGGGGGAGCTGGCGATCGAATTCCTCCCTCCATGCGATAAATATCCTCCAACTAACACTGACAAAATTCCTTTCAATCATTGTTACATTGAGTCTAAATCTGGCGACGAATTTTGCATTGAAGTTACGGTTGCCCCTGGCTTCGAGTTCCCTAGGTCCCATGACCGCTTTATACTACAAGTATACATTGACGGCAATTATATTGACGGACAAGCCTTTCCCAAGCATATAGTGGAGAACGTGTCTTATACAGTTACCACTCCATTGGCATATGATCATAGTCATGGTAAAACGACTACCGCTGGGAAGCTTATTTTTACGCCTGTGACAACAACATGTAAGCAAGAACTGGCGCCAATCAACGACTTGCCAACTGACAAACAACACAGCTGACTTAACGACAACGGATATGCCGAAGAATGATTTCGATCGACTTGAAGACCTGGGCACAATTCGCATAGAGCTTTCTACGGGTCGTTTCAAGAAACTTACATCTCTTAAATCACGCGCTGCCACGGCTCAGAGTCACGCACTACAATTACCAGAAGAGGCGCTGAAAGGCAAAGATATAAGCCATGTTACCTCGTATTATACCTCGCTATTCCGACCCTCTCTACTTTTGAACTAAAATAAAGGTATAGGCTGGTCCAGGCCCCGAACGAAGACCCTATGAGGTTTAGTTCAATTGGGAATGTGCGTCCATTTGCGGAATTCTTCTTTCACTACAGATCCTACGGTACGTCATCAGGGTTCTTTTTCTCTAAATTGATGGGCGTCTTGTTCACCATTTACGTAGAAGCACTTCAGCATGAGATGGTCATTCCAAGGACTCCCTCACCTGAGCAGCCAACCGCAAAAGCACTAACAGAAGATATTCTTTCTAAGTTGTCTGAAGAGGAGATTTGCTATCTGAGTGAGAAACTCTGCGAACTTCAGGTAAGCACCATTTCAGGACATACTCCCAGGCTGTTCACTATACCCTTCAGAATATCTCTTGCTAAACTACGACAGGCCAAGCAGGATAGTCAGCGGATCAAACGAGAGGCCAATAGTCCCCCTAGAGGACAAAAGGCATCCAAGTTGGTAAGGCTTGAAAACCTGAAGGCAGCGGTTGATTTGACAGAGGATTGAGCTTCAAAAGGGCAATTTGCATATTAACTTCAACCCGAATTCCATATTCCTCCAAAGACCTATCAATTTATCTGTTGGTGACCTTCAACTTTGACCTTGTTGACCGTCCCTTGTGTGGCAGACTAATCCCTTAGAACCTTGGAATCGAAGCAGTCCACACTTGTAGCGTTTGGGGCTAAGAAGATACATACCGGACCGATGTGGCATGGTCTTAAGCTAAGATTTAAATAATTGTGAACTACACGGAATGTCACTAAGCTATGTGTAAGACAATATGGGGGAGGAGACTGAAAAGCAGTATGAACCTGGGCTGCAGGTGGGTCGCAAAATAATCCGCGCACATAATGAATTTGACAGAAATATCTGGTGGTAATAAAGCAGGAAAATGACCAACATATTTATGTCACCACCTCTATCTCACTATGGTGAGAGAGCTTTGGAGTGCGGATTATTTTGCGACCCGCCTGGGCTGCAACCTACGGTGGTGCGGGCCTTGGGGGTGGATACAACAGTGGAGTTGGTGTGACCAACTGACATATAGGTGGTGGTTGCTTGAAGAGAGTAGTGTAATTGACATCGCCCGAAGTCTCAGCAGCAGTTGTAGTGAAACATGATAGAGGTGATAGGTCTTGGTGAACCCAGTGGTGGATGGATACGCGGTGGAAACCATCTTCAGGGAGAACAAGGGCAGATTGACAGAGAGATCAAGCTCGGTAAATTGTATCGCAAGAAGCACGGATGGTAAAGTAATTTATGTATGTAACCAACACGAAACTTTGATCTTATTTAGCTACCTGCGCTTTTGGGCAATCTCACCCTACATTGTTGTCTTAGTCTACAAACTCTGTATTTATCCGGCGGGAGAAACGGGATATTTAAAATTTCCGGGTAAGGGAAAGTCTGCCGCCTAGGTGTGAAGACCAGGAACAATGTTTACAAGCGTAGAGAGATTTTTTGTCAACCCGGGGGCCGGGGGGGGGGGGGGGGGGGNNGGTCAACTGGATGAGTGCAACATTTAGAGTGTTGTGTCCTGTTATTTTGAAAGGATATATCCAGACTTCTCATAAAGTCTTCTATTAGTCATTTAAATTCTAATGCAAGAGATGTCTTGGAATGCAATCGCTAGGATAAAAGATCAAACCCTAGGGGGAGGTTACTCAACAGTCTTACAGCAAGCGGCACTTTAATAATGTAGTTCTATATCCAGTTAATGATAGAAACTATCTGGATTGCAAATTTTCATTGATGGGCGAGCCTTTTGATGAAAGCTTGACATTTATTGTAATGCCTTACTAAGGCGAAGTGAGCCTGACATAGCATTGAATGCACCGGTACCCACTTTCACCACTTTGCCAGGTCAGTGCAAAGAGCAGCAAGATCATATCCGTCTGATTAAGCGAGGGATTCATGTCCTATTTGAAAATGTTGCGGCAAGCACCTCTACTTGGATCAATGACCCGAAATGTCTTTTAAATACAGTGAACATGGGCTGAGGCATATTATGCATAAAAATGGTTGGAACAGGGAAGGATCGACACCCCCACAACATTGTGATCTTATGCATTCGATCTCGTATAACGACTAGGTTGAGCCAATTTTTCTCAACGCTCTCATCATGCGTTCTTGTCCCACGATAAAGAGAATTGAGGAGGCCGTCATCGTGCATAACAATTGAAATGACGGCCCAATTAGATCTAGTCTAAGTATAGTCCACCATCTGTCCGGTGTACTAGTTTTCGCTTGGTTGTATGCAGAAAACTCATCCTCTCCATCTCCACTGACCAGCATCTTAATCTTAATAGTGTTTTGACCCAACTTTGCCCGCTTTTCGAAGGCCAATTGATCCGACAATGGTACAGACCAGCGAGAGGGCTAACATAGCCCAAAAGGTCGCTCTGTATCCCTCCATCAGGGCTTGTGTCGAGGATTTCATTGGTTCATGTTGCTTGGTGACCCATGTTGAGATGACTTGCATGGCAGTCAGTCCCAATGTGTTGCCAAGTTGCGCGGCGGTATTGAAAACAGCACCAGCCACTGCTTGCTTTTCTTCGGGAAAAACCTCTGTGATAATTATGAGGCCGATTGTGAAAAGAACATCGATAGAGAACGGCATCAGGACCTGTGCGGGAAAAGCGCACTTCCAGTAAGGCCAGTCAGGCTGGATGACAGCCATGAGAAGGGGGGAGCCAGCGGAAAGGAAGGAAGCAAGAGCGACCAGCCAGTTTGCGCGGACCTTGTGAACTACAAGACCCGTTGTGATATTAAGAGTAAGGCCAACCACAGTGCTCGGAAGCATGCGTATAGCTGCTTGAAGGGCTGAGAGATGCTCGATTTCTTGGAAACTAGGGCACCCCGTCAGTGGAAGGAGATTTTTGACCCTCGTTCATTTTTGAACTTACTAAAGACTCGTCACGAGGTCCAGAGAATTCAACACAGCAAACGACAGGGCCACAGTGATACAGATGCTTGTAAAACAAGGGTTTTTCCAGAGTTGATTCGGGATGAGAGCAACCCGGCCGTTCTTAACCCGATAATGCATCCAGTAAACAAACAAGACTGCCGTTACCATGCTGAGACTGAGGGGTAGAAGGCTCCCCGGGGATCGAATTCGATCTACATCAGTGCTTATGACGCTACTTTCAGATCAGCAGATATCCAGATGAGTAGGGATATGCGTCCACGAACGCCAAAAAGTATGTCAGTAGACTCATAGAGGCCGATGCGAGAAATGCGCCAATCCAATCGACTCGCACTTGCAGACTTTGTAGTGTGATTCGTGATGCGCTGAGGCGTGCGGTTCTTGGTAAGGCCCACCACCCAATGGCAAACAGCAACAAGGTAAAGCCTCCACAAAAATACCATCCGGATCGCCATCCAATAGTGTCGATCAATATACCGCCCACGACGAGGCTCATTGAGAATCCTAACAGCTGGCTCAATCCCAGGCAAGCAAATGATAAGTTGCGTCCTCGCCCATGCGGCTGCACTCGAGTCACAAGAGCCACGGAACTAGACAAGTGCAACGCAGTGGCAATGCCCTGTAAGCCTCTCATGATGACTAGTGCCTCGCCATTTTTGACTAGTCCACACATAAGTATGAGGATGCAATTGAACATGCATCCCAGCAGGTTCACTGGTCGAGGTCCCACAACGTCACCAATAGCGCCTGTGAGCAGCAGAGTCGATGCAGTAGCCAGTCCCTGAACTGACGATGGCCAGAAGGCGAGAGACGGAGGGAGATGGAGATCTTCTGTAAGTTGAGGAAGTCCAATGACTACGAGTCCATTGGTTGCGCTACTAGTGACGCTCACGCCACATAGGTATGCGATCGCAGAAACCTTTCGTAGAAGTTGTTTAGAGGAGACAGTCCTATTGTCAGATTCTTGAAAGTTTTCATCGACAATACTCGTAGGCTGCACGTCGCTTGCGGCTTTTAGCGATAGAGAAGATAATGATTCAAGTGATGGAGGCTTCATGTTGCCGCCCGCTGTCTTCTAGTTGGATAAGACAGACTTTGTCGCCAATGGGGATGTAAATTCTCCTCCTGTAATATTGGTTGCTAAATGAGTCGAAAAGTTACTTTCTTCATTCTTGTAGTCGGTTAAAGTAGGCTTGGTTGGTTGGGACTGGCTAAAACCAGAGTTACGCTTTCGCCGTTACAACTGGTAGGTCGGTCCAGTATGGGGCGGAACTCTGGCCAGCTCGAGCGCAGTAAACGTCGAGACCCAACCCTTCCTACTATTACGGGTTTCGCCCTTGGCTGAGGAAGTTATCACAAAGCACCCCCTTTTTTCACATACTCGCCAGTTACAATCAAGTGATTTACTACTTAACGGTATTCAGCTTTACCACTTTGCCGTGAGTCATAGGTCGCCGCCGTCAGACTGGAAGCAACCACAAACCCAGTACGAGAGTGGATGGATGGATGCGGTAACGCCCCATGAACTCCAACATTCTTGAACATGCTACCATAGAACACATTTCACGTTAATATTCACAAGAACAAATGTTTGGCCGCGGTAGGCGTTGTTGTGTCGGAAACGGCGCCTTATGTCTCTTCTATGGACCCCCACTAGGGCCCGGTTCGTGAGCTGGCAGACGTCCAACAACACGTGCATGCCTTGGCCCACCCAGATGTAAACAGTATTCTCTAGCTGTTTTAATTCTCGGCCCTAGACCTTCAAATTTCCCTGAGTCATATCCAAATCTGTCAATTACTGGGCCTTGGTTTGGGAAGGGCGATGCTAGTGACAGAAATGGTAGGTCAGGAAGGACTTTGAAGGACCAATTATCTAAGTACAGTATCACTTGCCTAAAAGAAAATATATTCTCCGAAAAACATCACGTTCATAAATCCCTTTTCGGCTTGAACCCCAAAGTGGGCACGTTTTGAATTGTATGTACCAAACAAAACATAGCCAAGGGGTCTCCTCACCAGGAGGGATGGTCATGACGGCCTATCTGTGATTGCGGTCCCACCTGCAGTATATGGAAAGATGTGACTTGAGACCGGCCGTGATATAGATAGAATGAAGTCACTCAGGCGGAGACCTCACGCAGGCTGGCACCAGGGCGAGGAATGTCCCCATCAGAGTGGTGTATGAGAATAATGACAAAGTACTTTTCAGAAGCTACTTCTTTAGCGGGTATGAAATTAAAACATAGACGAAAAGGTGTTAACTCAACCTGAAAAGTAAAGGTTGGAATGGGAGACTAAGTTGTGTCTGGTGATTATAGTCTGTCAGCCACAGGTCCTAGTCGTGAATGACACATCTCACTCACAATTTAGACATTATACCACAATGCCTGAGAAGGGGACACAGCCCAGGCCAAATTAACGAGGTGAGGCGCGCGATAAGCGTTAGCTCTCAGCCAGATTCAACTCCAAAGAACACATAAGAGCACACTTCAGGCAGCATAATCTCGACCGAGACAATTATCTCAGTTAAATGAATAAAGAAATCTCAATTTTATATAAATGGTGCTTTCTACTGAAGAAATGGCTGTAAGAAAAATGTTTGCTGAATCCTTTGTGCTTTTTAAAAAGCTACATTATAGAGATGTACTTTGAGGGAGTTCTAATACGTTTAATCTAATTGGAAAAAAGGCAGGGAGTTATTGTTAGCTGCCTGGCCTAAGCCCGATTTCCCGTGCCTGTTAGGTTAAACGGTCGAAGTTGTAAGGGTTCGGATGAATTAGGTTGTAGTCATTTGTATAAGACGGAGACCCCAAATAGCTCAGGTAGCTGACGGGATGGCGCTCTGCGCCTTTTGCTCTGACTTCAACAAGATATGTCGTGTTGGAATGACTCGCAGCTGTTACCTGGGGAAGCTTCTTGTTCTTTGTTAATACGTAAACTTGTCGCCCTGGAAGGCGGCTTTACATAATGCACATAAGGGTGTCATCATTCAAGCCATTTATGGAGTAAATAGATCTAGAGTGATAGGCTGATACAGTCCCGGCCGAAATCAGGGGCCGCCCTGGCTTTCTAAATGAAGTTTCTGAGCATAGGCCATTTATGACTAGTGTGGCCTAGACAGCCTGTCATTTGACGTTGCGCCCTATAAAAGCCACACCAGCCACGGCCCAGTCTGTGCTCAGAGACATTATCTAGAAAGCCAGGGCGGCCTCTGATTTCGGTCGGGACTGTAAGGGAGGCATATGGGAAAGCTGTGTCTGACGCCCTGTCTCTATGAAACGTGAATTTTGAACAAACGAAGCCCTGTGTATAATGTGGTGTAGGCGAGGCTTGCACTTCCGAAACAATACTCTTAGATGTATGGCTATCCTCCATGTACACGCGAATTATTTTACTGTGTCTTTATGACCGCATCCTGTTTCCCAGGGAGGCGCGATGCCGGCGGGTGGATCACCTGCTCAACCACGTATTTCTTACGAGCCCCTCGAGACATTTTGTTTATGATATATGCGATTACAACGTACATCCATGCAGTCACTCAATGGTATCCACCTCGAAATTCACGGAGGGCATCCTATTATACAGGAAAAAGTACAAGTGTGTAATACAGTATTATAAATATCATCGTCTTCGATCCACTACTTTTCTTGATGTCCTCGTACTAGACCCAAATATATGTCTACACGATTACCCTATAGATCATGTTATTAGTCCTGACGCTTCGCATCGCCGCCGTGGTCGCCCTCGCAGCGGGAGCTCAAGCGGGTATTTGTAGGCCTAGCGCTCCTTCATACTCTTCGATTGAGTCTCAGCTGGCGAGCGATGAAAATTACCCCTCTGCTGCTGGTACCGGTCCATTATCTACTTATGATGTGGGAAAGTCTGACAGCGAAACTGCTCTGTCAACTATCACCGACCAGGCCACCGGAGAGGAGCCTACAAATACGGGGCGCCCTGAAAACCAATATGGTCCCACTACTGGGATTCCTTCGTCCTTATCTTCTACCACTCACCCGTCGAGAACCACATTTCAAGACACGCTTTTATCAACGGCCTCAATCACCGAGTCCGTCCCATCGACCATGCCAGAACAAAAACCCACTCATAGCACAACTACAATTATTGCTCCTGAGATCCCTACTTCCCAAGCTTGCACAGCAAAGTCTGGAGCTGCCACATCCGGCTGTGCAAACAAGCCAGATACTATCTGCGGCCAGACAGGCCGCTTCCAGGACAGCCATGTCTATCTGATCAACATTTTGGAACAGTACGACTTGGTGAGATGCAAGGCTGAGTGTGAGAAGAGGGAAGACTGCAAGTCAATCGGCTTTACCACTGGTAACCAGTGCGAGCTGTATCGTACCGGGGTCTCTGCCATGCAATTTGAGGCCATGGATGGGTGGTACTTTACCGTCTACGATGCTTACTGTTTCGAGTCGGAGGACCAATAGACCACGAATTTGTGTTATGCTGTTCATCCTATCTCCAGCCCCAATTGCCGCTGGGGATGTTGTGTATCTTGCGTGTTCGACGTGCGGTTTTGCCGCTCGTAGTCGTTGGTTTGTCGGATAATACTGGCCTCCCTCTTTTTTGTATGTGAACTCTGTTCCCTTGGTTGCTCAAGGTTCTTTTAAGATTGATAAATCACTTAAAGAAAAGAATTCAGGTGTCCAACCAAGCTCCAGGAAATAGTTGTCTGCCCCCGAGTTTCATACTACCAAGTGCCTCACGGAACGAGGTCTTTGACTCTCTTGTGGTAGCCTCGGTTGTGTTATTCAACAGGTCTTTGTTATGCCTGCCAAACTCTGCTTGGGAAAGGCGTGGCAGCTGTTGCAGCCATTGCCAGTGCTTGAACAGGTTGGCAGTCCGTTGTTTGGGTAGTGGTTGATCTTGTGTTACAGTCCCGACCGAAATCAGAGGCCGCCCTGGCTTTCTAGATAATGTCTCTGAGCACAGACCGGGCCGTGGCTGGTGTGGCTTTTACAGGGCGCAACGTCAAATGACAGGCTGTCTAGGCCACACCAGTCACAAATGGCCTATGCTCAGAAACTTCATTTAGAAAGCCAGGGCGGCCTCTGATTTCGTCCGGGACTGTACTGCCGGGAGGTAACGGAGAGTATCGAACTAGGGGACGATCGTTATCCCTATGCTGAGCGTCGTCTGTGCCCTCGATAAGTCCCGCTTTGCGCTTGCCAATCCGACTATTAGTTGATTCACTATGGTGAGATAATGCCAGGGATTGCTCTGCGCTGTACAGCGTTTCATCTATGTCAGATCCTGGTGTGTCCGCCCTTGGAATCGATGGAACCTTGTTCCACAAGGGCGAGCATAGTGTCCGGTTTTTCAACAGTTTCACACTATGATTCCCTACCTGCTAGCTCTGATTCCAAGCTGCGAAATCTCGGCAAGTCTTCTTTACTAAGAAAGTTGCAATGCTGAATCATGCACCTAACGCCCGGGAAACATAAACCTAGAAGGTAGGTACGCTAAAATATACTAACTAACGGCAACCGAATATATTCTATCTAAATCTAATCCTAGCTTTAACTCTAGTCCCAATCGTAAGCCTTAATAGCCTCCGGTTTAAAATTCACTTAAGCCTAACGTAAACCTATTTTATACTACATGGGGATATTTTGTATAAGAGCTGATAAGAAAAAAATAGTCTTCATTAGGTGCAGGATTCATTGTCCAAAACCTTCCTCAAAAGACCAATTTCTTCCATCTTTTTGTCTTATCAAGGATTCTGGATTATAATCGCTCTGGCAAGTCTATAACGCAGTATTCGATTCAATGCATCTTTGTGTTTTCTCTTTGATCTGCTTCGCCGGTTAGGCAATCCTATCCACGGGCTTGCCGCTGCTCGAGCTTGCGCACTGCTCCGGTTGATTAATTTCCGACAGTAAAACAGTCGCTCCATTTCATGTTAATCCATTTCCTGCTTCTTGTCTGTGTATCTGCCATTTCAACGCGGATATTTGTGGCTCTTCCTGCCACCCTTGCGAGACGTGAATGAAGTTCAATGATCTTTTTTGTTGCTGGTCAATCTGTTCGCCAAAGCTCTTCCGAAGCTGTTTTTATTCTTCTTCTTGCCTCCTAATTGTCGCTCTCAATTCATCAATGACCTGTTCGAGGCATTCGATTTCTCGCTTATTCGCCGGTAGCATCTACGTTTTCGAGGTTTTCGGTTAGCTCGCAGATCCTATTGCACTCCACCTGTGACGCTTTGTTTGTTTGTGAAACAAGATCTTAACTGGAAAAATAAGCGCACAGCTGAAACCATGGCCTAAGCTCGCTCTCGAGCGTCTTAGCCTCACCCTGTAGCTTAGCTATCTGGTCCTTGTAATCCATTAAATGCTTTACTAAATTAACAGCCCTTCTGACTTCGATTGCCCCATCTTGAGAACACTCTGAACCGTCTTTAGCTCCCCCACTAGATCCGCGATCATTGTCTTTTGGCTGGCCAGGCTGCACATCCATGCGGCAGCACTTTCCTTATGCTGCACTGTGTAACATCATATTTAACTTCCAGCTCAAGATTTCGTTTTCTTAGGTACTCTATTTGTCTTCGAATACGGTGAAATAGTTTCATTACCTCCGTGTTATTACACGTCGGCTCCACTCCACCCATACCTTCTATGATTCGTTCTTTATTATTCAATAGCAGTTCAGTCTCGTGATGTCTACTGATGGCTTCCTTGATCCCCATTCCAAGGTTGCCGTCATCGTCTAGCAGTATTCCTACTTTGCTGGTCGTATCTTCCCAGTTCTTCAGCCGTTTATTTATACCCAATCTGTGATCTTCTAGTTTTCTCCGCTTTCGGCCTTACTATTTATTATATCTATTAAGTCATAAACTAGAATCTCCGACTCCTGGCTTGGAATCAAAACCGCTTGAAAGACACAAGCAGCCCGATACCTGCTCAACGTAAAGTTATTTCGGAAGATAGCACAATGGGGGCAGTGTAAGCAGCAATTGAGTCTTACCGATAAGTACGGCAAGGGCGGTCACTACCTGCGTCTACTATGTAGTAAGAAGCGCCCTCGAGAACGCCTCAATATACCGGTAATCGCTGTAAGTATGACGAGCGCCATGTCTATACGCGGGGATTTAGACCCTCGAGTGGGTCGAAGTTATTAGCATTTAGCATAGCGACACAATTCGCGTATACATAGTAATGATGGATCATAATTTACTTCCATATGCTGTCTTCTGAATATATATATTGCTGGGAAACTGGCTTAGAAAAAGCACCATATTTAAATTAACTGTCTTATCTCCCTGAATCATTAAATAGAATAACATATTATCGTACGGGCTTAGCAATGCGAGCCCGTGCCTTTGCGTTCTTCCCTTTTCTATTATCTATATCTCCTACAAAGCTGACTTGAACGTTCAATGTCGGAAGCGAAAGCTAACAGGTTTGAGGAAAGAAATCAAGGCCGGGGGATGCACTCTTGATCATGCCTACTCACAGTATCATTTTGTGCAACGTATGAATTTGATGATGCCTGCAGGTTGAATGACTTCGTAATATACATCTTTCCACTGGGAGATTCTTATGCAGCTGTGGCCCTCCCTCGCCGTGGGCTCTATAAGAGGACTCCATTAGAAAGGGACTGCCGATCTGCGGGGTTCGCGTAGGTATCATCAGTCTCCAAAGAGGACCAGTAGTCAGCAAACAGCCTGCTACGATCCCTATAGCAGCTTCTATAACCGACCACTTCGCAACATCTCTGCATGAAGCTTAGCCTCTCGTAGTGATAAATAATGGAAGCAAGTGAAAGTCTTACACTGCCTCATAGAGAAAGTCCTCAGTGAGATCCAGGGTGCGGATGTGGGGTATGCGCACCATCATAAGTATACCTGCTCTATAGTTATCATATGTTATCAGTTTCATGTTCAGTGATTATATGAGTTTGGCCCTTCTAGCTAGTTTTAGTGCTGCAAAACCGTGTATGGGTGTGAGGGATTTCTTACATCAGGCCTAAACTTGACAGGACTTGAATGGCGGCTCTTTTTCGCCATGGAATCTGCATAGTCGATAAGGCGACTATGGGGATCAAAGCCAACGCCCAATCGCTGACGGCTGTTACTATACTGAGAATTATATTGGCAGCTGTTACAATGTTCTTCGAGCATGCCCCTTCTCCCCTAGGACTTTTAAGCTGCACCCAATAGTGGCTTGGGGGAGACCATTGGAAGATACCGGCAGACAGGAATTCGAGGCAGCCCAGCTGGCACACAGATATATATACAGTACCCCTTGGACATATCGTCTATTAGTGGCCACTCTGGTATGCCATTTGCCGATGTACATTTGTTGCAGCAACAGGACTACGGATGTCTTGATCAGGCATGATAGTACAGCATAGATGAGTTCGGCCAACTACCAGGTGTTATTATCCTGTGGCGGCCTGTTTCTGTTAATGTGTTGGGCCCAGAGTCGCAGGCATGCCGAGACATAGACAACAATGCCGCAACAAACTTGAATGATGAGCATCTCAAGGCTCTTACCGCTGGTGGGGAGAGGCATCGCAATATCGGATTATACCATATCTAATGGTATTCTTGAACTCTTCATCAAGTGTCATGTTTGCCAGGTTCTTATACAAACCTCTGGTTTCCGAGGTGCTAAGCCGACATTACAAAGCCAGTATTTAATATCTTTATTTTGCACTAGCAAGGTTATTAATTATTTCTAATCTTAGCATTTGTTATAGAAGCTAGACCTTCTTATAAAGGTTATTAAACCTTTGTACACCTGTACTATGTTACATGCTTCCACACTTAGTTCTCAGAGCGTGGAAAAGTCGATTTGTTTAACGTACATGATAAGCTTGCGTGACAAACAAGCATGCGTGACAAAAATCTCTCAACTTACATCATCTCTATTTAATTAATTGATTCTCAACCACGAAATATGTCAGACCCTAATATTGAGGGTAAAATCCTTCTTGCCCTTCAGGCCCTTCAAAATGACCCAAAATTAAAGCTCCGACGCGCTGCAGAGATCTATAAAGTTGGCCGGATGATCTTATGGCGCCGGCAGAGGGGCATTCAATCTCGAAGCGAT
>JAAIJJ010001572.1:0-17777 GCA_020976545.1 Fusarium sp. Barmshour
AAATAAAATTAATAATAACTATTACTATAAAAAGATAAAGGATTTAAAATAAAAATAATACTTTTAATAAAAATAAAGAAAAAGATAATAATAAAAAAAGGATAATAAAAAAGGCAATAAGTAATAATTAAAAGTCTTATATTAAGGTATTAGGGTTAGGTTTGTCTATTATTATAAGTAAGATTAAGTCCTTACTATTATATATATAATCCAAGCTTTATTATTATATATTATATAATTTATCTAAACTTATAGGTAATACAGACCCTAGTCCTTATTATATATATAATTAAGTCTAACTCCTGTTAAATATTAAAATCCCCTTTTAACTTCTTAATTCCTATTAATTAGAATTCTTATCCTCTTCTTCCCTATTCTATTATTATTATTATTATTATTAATATTACTATCTTTACTATATTTATAATAATATCTATAAAGAGTAAACTATTAGCAAATTAATATTATCTTAATATTAGTATTTCCTCTTATAATACTGCTTAATTTCTTTATAAAACCTTATAGAGGTATATAAATACTAAGCAGTTCTAAAATAAATATTTTTTATAGGCTATATAGATTACTATCTATAGCTATCTAAACCCTAAGGACTCTTTAATCCTTAAAAAGATTTTATATATTATTACTAAGAAGAAGGGGCTTTAAGATAGGCTAGATAACCTACTTATATAATGCCTTATAAATTTATAAGAGGTTAGGGAGCTTATCTATAATAGTAAGTATTATAATATAGAACTTATTTTCTTTTTTAATACTATTAGTTAGATAAATCTTATTATAATATATAAAGAGGCTCTTAGAGATAAAAATATAAATACTAGTATTAAAGATATCTGCTATTATTATTAGTAGTTATTAAGTATAGATTTTCTTAGCTAAGGTGCCTTTAAGAAGACCGAGCTTCTTATTAAGATACTTAACTATCCTTATTAAAAGTATTAGCCTTATATTAATATCTATTTCATTTTTAGTAAAAAAGTCTTTAATATCTCTAATTAACCCTATTATAGCTAGGCTTAATTAATAATCTTATTTATAAATAAGTAATACTTTTATATTAATTAGTTAAATATTATTAATTATTACTATATTAAGGCTATTATACTAAATAGCCTAAGCCTAATATAAGGTAAAGCTAAATAGTATTACTAGGCTAATCTTATAGATCTTATCTACTACTTTGCCTGTATTCTAGTTAAGTTCGGCAAGATAGTATTATAGGTAGTGGCTATAAAGGTATATTAATATATTAGCAAGCTATTTCTAACCTTAGCTATTAAATATCTTATATAGGATAGTGGTACTTATAATATAGATCTCTTATAAGGATAGTCTGCTACTAAAGTCCCTTTCTTATAGCCTTTAGGTAATAGCTAGGGTATTAAAAGCCTTATCTCCCTCCTTAAGGTAGTTCTTAAGTCTGCTTTTAGCTTGCAGGGCCTTTATTAAAGTAGCTAGCTTATTATCCTTACTAAGTACCTGCTTTAATACTTATATATTAGCGCCTAGCTATATTATAATAGGTTTATTATTAGTTTAAGGGACCTATATAAGAATTAGACTAGTAGATAGCTATAAAGAGATATTACTATCTTTATTATCTTAATAATTATTTAGTATATCTGGCAAAACTTAGGTAAATACCTATATGCCTAGTATAGGAGGAAAAAGTAGCTTCTTTATATAACTTATATAATAGCTTTCTATCCCTAAATCGCCTTCCTTACTACTAGCCTAAATATAATACTTAGCAAGCTAGTAAACTAAATACTCTAGTATACCCTTCTTAATAAGGGATATATACTACTAGCTAATAAACTTCTTAAGCTTCTTCTTATATTTAAAAAGGGTCTTAGGCAAATTAATAAGATCCTAATTATCTAGCGCCTTAAATAATAGCAATATATATTATATTAATAAGCTAGTAATAACTATACTTAATATAGCAAGAAAGGTAAAATCTAAAAGAAAGCTAGATAGCAGATTGCTATATATATTAGTATTAAGATCCTGCCTAAAGTTAAGTATTTTCTATAAGAGAGGCTAACTTAACCTAGCCCCTAATATATTAGGGATATTAGTAATAAATAAGCCTATATCTAAGGAAACTAGTAAACCCTTATTATATCTAGGAGCTATAATACTGCTACTATTTATAGCATAATATATAAATAATCTAAGCCTCTTAAATTAAGGTTTAAATATACTAGAAAAGTTACTAATATAGTTAGGTAAGTAAATATATTTAATAGACTTTACTATAATAGCAGAGGCTAAAACTATTATCCTTTTTCTGCCTATTAGTAATATATTACTAGCCTGCCTCTTAATAATTATAACTTCTTTTTATAGCTTCTTTTTTCCTCTTATTATAAATAAGGAGGAAAGGGGTTTAAAATAAAGTAATAAATATATTTATAATCTTTTAAGGCTGCTAAGGTATATTATATTATAGACCTTATTTAAATAATTTAAATTAGTTTCTTTATTTAAAATATCTATATTATAATAAGGATATAAATCTATTATATATTAAAACTAACTCTATATTATATATATAATAATATACTAAATTTAATAAGTATAAAAGGAAATTACTTAAGTTATATCTAATTTAATAATAGACTTTAATACTATAAATATATAGAAATTTAAAGGGATATCTAAGGCCTTTATTATTTATAAGTTTATTTTATTATTAACTACCTTAGACTTAGCCTAGAATATCTTTATAATAAAGCCTAAGTAATATTCTAAACTAGGTTAATAGCTATTATTATATATTAAGTATTTATATTACTATTTCTATTATAGTTTTAAAGTACTAAAAAGCTAAAGGCATATTAAGAATACAGTCTAAGCCTAAGGATTGTAAGGGAAGAGGTATTTCTTTCTCCTACTTATTTATATCTAGCATCTATGCAATATAACCTTAAGATACTATCCTGCAATACCTGCAGTTAAGTTCGCCTTTACCTACAGTATCTAAAAAAAGAATGCCGCTAAGAGTAGCAAGCTCTAGTATATTATATTTAGATTTCTCCTCTATTACTAGCAATAGCATATTTACTAGCAGACTAAGTAATAGCAGCAATATAGGCCTTATTATAATAAGTACTGCCTTCCTTAAGCTATTATTATTATTATTATTATTATTATTATTATCTTTAAGTTTAAATATATTAATATTAATTAATAAATCCTTAAAGAATGCTAGGTTGCATTAAGGGAGATATTTAAATAAGCAGCCCTTATTTAAATCTCTAGTTAAATAATACTATAATAAAAAAGAATATATACTAGGTATGCTTTTCTAAATATAAACCTTAATATACTAATACTTATATAAAATTAATTTAATATAAACTTAATAAATAATAATATAATAAATATAACTACTTTAAATAGTAATATATTACTAAATAACTAATTATTAATATTTAGCCTTAATATATAAATAAATCTAGCTAAGGAGGATAACAGGTTATAGTATATATACTTAATACCTCTATATAATTATAAGCCTTATTTAAGTTAAATACTTAATCTTTATATATTATACTTAGCCTGCTAACTATCTGCCCTAAATAGCATAATAAATAAGGCAAATAATAACTAATATAAAAATATTATTATATAAAGTAAGTATCCTCTAAATAAAGCATATAATAAAAAGCAAGCTAAGCTTATTATTATAAAACTGCCTATATATTAGGAAATCTATAACTAGGTTAAAGAGGAAGACTTAAATAAAGGGGAAAAACTAACTTAATATATTATCTATATCCTTACTGCTAGCCTAGTATTATACCTAGCAGATTAATATAAGAACCAAGATGCATTATACCTTACAACTTGCCGCTGCTATCTATACCTGCGCGAGATATAGGCTAGGTCTAGCGCAAAAGCCAGTAGGTTATCCTTTACTAAGTAAGAGGAATAGTTATAATAGTTCGGCCTAAACCAGACTATCTAACCCCTTAATGCTTTAGTTATGGGTTTCCGTCATAACTAGCTACTGCTAGCTAGCCGTCCAGTAGGCAATTGCAGCTTATGTTTTCAGGGCCACAACCAACATTTCTTGTCTTTTATAGCTTCATCAGATCCTTAGGTACTTAATAATATAGAAGCGCATCCTTTTTTTTATATTAAATCTTTTTTCCTTCTGCAGCTCATAATTAAACTAGAAGGGTTTATAGTAAATCAGTCGCAGAGCACGGTCCAGCGTTACACTTTCCTGTTTTAAAATAATACAGCGTTACACCTTCCGAATTAAGTTAGTAGCTCTTAGAGGTCTAGACTTCTATTACTTAGGAGAGTTATTAAATATTACCAGCAGGGAAACAACAATAAACATTCGATTTATAGACAATCCAGAACGGGACCCGGCCGTACTGCACCGACGTCGCTTGCAAGCAAACCGCACACGGAACTACCGGCGGCGCACAAAAGCAAATCAAAACATCCAGGCCACCTATAATCAGGCCGAGTTGTTGCCCGAAACAGTGGACTCAGAGTCAGAGAGCGAGCAAACAGGACCAGTCGCTAGGGGGTTTAGACAAGATAAACCACTTTCTGATAGCATTTATAATGCACCTAGTCTAAGCGACGACGATCCTGGTCCTGAAAACATTAAGCCCGCCTATTATAAAGAGGAGCCAGTCAGCGCCCCCTATGCTAAGGAGCATACAGAGTCTCAGACTCCGGAATGCTATGCTAACATGCAAGCGGATTCTCCTAACGACAACATATAGACAGATGTGCAACATGCTACACATCTTTTTATCCAGCAGTTTCTAGTTAGAATCCGTAGTTATAGCGCTTAGGAGCATCGAGAAGATCTTACTATGCATATTAAAGCTAGTAGCATATATAATTATTATAGGCTTAATTAACTATTTCCCTATAATATGCCTTATATACTTAATAAAGAGCATTTCTTTACTTATAAAACTTCTAATAAGGGACTAAGTATAAGTGTTCCTCGATAGCAAGAGTTATTTTCTAGCTACACGGCCCAGTATTTAGACGGCAAGCCTAAGCAGGCTTGCCTACACACTCATTACATAAACCACACTCCTCCAACCCTCTCCTTTAATATCAATAGCTTGCTAGGCTTCGTGACATCTCCTGCAGTAGCTACTTACAGTATTAGGTTTTATTCTACGCCTTAATATTATCAGAATATTTTTACAGATATTTACCTAACTTTAGATTGCATGAATGCAGATCCAGGGCGACCCCGACTAATTCTGTCATGACTAAGAAACATACCACATTTCATATTCGCAAAGGTCAAAGGAGCTAATTTCATCACCTTGCACCTATTCTTTCCACATTTACCATGCTCCTACACCTTCAATCGCTTAACTAATAAGCAGTTCTCGCAGTAGTTTGATAATATCTTCTATCCTGCTATCTGTCGAGTATATAATATTGACTAGCTCCAGCACTTACTAGCAAGTTATCGTCACGCATTAGCTACTTGCCGTGCTTTAAAGGTAGAGGATCGTTTGCTCGAGACTCCTAGTTATTAGACGCAACTCCAGATGACCTATTTCCTACTATCCCACGGCTTACAGGCGTTATAGGACTGTATTCTCGCAGCGATATGCCGACCAGGATTAGAAGACTTTCGCAACCTAGAGCTTTTTATTAAGGCAAAAGGCACCAAACTTCTATTCAAGTACCCTAATACGCCATCTAATCTACTTGCAGTTATAAAGAACTTTAGCTATAAGCTATACTGCATTCTAGACTTCTCCTGTATATATAAAGATTGACTTTATATTAATATAGGTAAAGAGACCTGCCTACTCTAAAATAGCATTTTACTACCTAAAGCTTAGATATACCTCTAGTAGCATTATTATATCTATTATTATCTTAACTATCTTTATAATAAACTTATTTCTAAGTCTAGCTAAAACTTTTACTATAAGTTAATACTTCAAGATACTAGTAGCATAACTACATTAACGCCTCTAAGGTCTCAACTCTGCTACAGGGATATCCTCTATAATTAGATATACAATCTTACTAAGGAGATTATAGATACCGCTTACATATTCCTATTTCAGAATCCAGATCTATAACACTTAGCATTAGACCCTTAACTCTGCCACAGTATATAGAACATTTACAGCAAGTTAATATTAAGTAGTAGTATTATAGATTAAGCATATTTAGCCAGCAAGCGCCATTATTACTATAGCCTAATAGATTTAAATTAATAATCCTTTAGTATTTAAGAAGAATATTATATCTTATAGGTTTTATTTTAAAGTATCTTAATAGCTTTATAATATTTAACCCCTAAAACCTAATCTATTAAGCTACTAGGACCTCTACCTTATTTATAGACAATTTAAAGTTCTATTTTTATTAATTTCGCCTAATATAATATTAATAAGTTTATAACAGGATTTAAGCTAATTTAAGCCTAATATATCTTAAGTCTAATAATATAAAAGCAAACTAAGATTATAAATATATTTCTTTAGTATATCTAAGTTATAGCTAGGGGATATAATTACTTTAAAAAAGGAGCATTATAGTAAAGTAAATAAGAACTGCTATAACTAGTTAGCTTACTATAAGTGCATTATAGTCTTAGCTTTAGCCAGACCCTAAAGCAGTATAGCTACTACTAGTTAAAGTATTATATTAATTAGGCCTAACTTAGATTTCTCCTAGATATTACTAATATAATCTTATTTAAAACTAGTACTTTCTAAAAGCAATATCTAAAATATAGAGGCTATATTAAGTACTTTTTTAACCTTAGTTATTATACTAACTTAAGCCTTTAATAGCTCTAGTAATATGCTATAGAGAATATTATTATTAACTAAATCCTATTATAGCTTTGCTATATCTATTTATAGCAGATAAGGATTAATATAATAAATTCTATTTAGCACAACCTCCTCCTTAAGGCTTATATTATAATACTAGATAATTATATATAGTTTTACTAAGAAGGTCTTTTAATAATCTTACTTAATAATATAATAATAATACTAAGTAATTATTTATATTATAAAAGCCCTCTTAAAGTTACTTAAGTATTATTTAAATTTAATAATAGCTAACTATATAGCTATTAGGAAAATAAACTATTTTAAAAACTTTACTAAAAGATATATACTACTTTATAAGAGTTTCTAATAAAGTATAGGCTATTATAGCTATTTATATATTAACTTTATTACTACTTATTTAAATACTATTAGGTATTACTATACCTTTTATTAAAAAGACTAGCTTTAAGAACTAAAGATAGTAAGTATAGGTAGTTCTTAATAGATATTTAGGTTAAAATTAAATACTTAATAAAAGATACTTTACTAAAAAGCTAGTGCTAGGCAAGAACCTATTAGCAGTTAGGGTACCCTATATCTCTACCTTAATATCTCTATTAAAGCCAGGATTAATAGCAGTTATAGATTGACCGCCATCGCAGCCAAGGGTTACTATATAGATCATAGGAACTTTCACATAATTAGGAAAGTCTTACATCTAACATAATGCAGCAGCCAGGCGAAATACGACGGAATCCTATACAAAGCACTCGCCGAGGTAGCATTCAGGATTTAGGGAACATTAATTCCTCTACGACAGATGCAGCTGATGTTAAGAGCGAAGCGCATATCTCAAAACCACACATCTCAACGCATTCCCGGCCGGCGATCCCAAGCCAGCTGGAACTTGATGTTGAATTTCAATTATATCAACTGGTAGAGCAACAAATAACGATTTTTCGACGACAAATTGCACATAGTTATAGACTAGGTTTTGAGGCTAATCAAGACATATAGCCCCAGTCGACAGTCAAACATATAATAAGTAACAGCACATCGCTATCAGCCGGAAAATCACAACATGTTCCAAGATCACTATCAGATGGTCTACTGCGACTCACTCCAAGGCAGCCATCAGTTAGCCAGCCGCAGCTTACCCCTAGACTGCCACTAGACAGACAAACACAGCTTGTCCCAAGGCTACCCCGACCAATTCTGTTAATACATCACAAGCCTCACACCATCCAGTCGCCGCCCCGAATGGCGAAAAATGTCCACAGGTTAACTCAGAAACAAGGCCGGCCTGCGAAATATGCAAGCCGGGAAGAGAAGGCAGCGGTATATGCGAAATAAAAACGAGATCAGCAACGGAGAAAGGCTTTTAAACGACGCGCGGAAGAATTTTCTCGGTTCTATTACGAGAAACGGACTTAAGGTTAGTATTGTGCTATTTTTTATTAAACACTTAGCCGTCTCCGGAATGCCGACCTCTTTCGTCACGATCAATACGCGTTTCCTGTGATTCACCCTTCGAGCCTTACTAATATTATCTTTCTGTTAGGTAGAAGAGGAAATTTACGGTCTGTTATGGGCTGTTAATCCATATAATGACCTCGTATCTCACTTTCACTTAGAAAGGAGCTCTCAATGATAGACCCCGAGTAGAGTTCGAGCTAAAGGGGGGTTGTAGCACTTTTATTGGTTGACTTTGCTCCTCCTATTGCTCCGGTTCTACTTTAGCAAGTCAGGTAATAAGTAAGCCTATTAAACACGACTTAGTTGCTGTTATAATGGGTATAAGATATTAGTTAGTACTTTTGAGGAGACAAGATTATAGCTCGGTGTCTGGGTTGCCATGCCAGGCGTATGATTGCCTTGCTCTCGGCGAGCAAAATGCCCACCATCTCATTGCTTATAATCCTTATAATGAAATATGAGTTTTGTCTTACTTTGCATGTAATAGAGGGGGTAGAATTATAGGTACTCCCCATTTAACCTACCACTGTGTTGTAGGTGGCTAACCTAGTAACTTAGCGACAAACAATATACCGACATGCTCAAACAGATGCTATGGAAGATCCCTATTTAGTCAAGTTAGAAGAGCGTTCTAGACTCTAGTACACATACAGATTTTGCTGATAATCTGTCAAACATGGGCTAGAATAACATGATATATGCTGGCAAGGGCCAGATAATATTATGGCATTTATAATATGGTTGGCTTTTCTCGACAAGGTTCCGGACTATGCGAGGGCATGTTTAGAGAAGAATCATGTTAGAATTGTGTAGAGTTTGACGTCTATATCATGTTTTTGGTAATTCCTTTAGGGTGGATAAGCGACCGAGTCCAGTCGATTGCTTCTCATGGCTGCCCCTGAACTGTATTTCAGCAGCGTAGTCTTCTGATATCGCAAGTCTTGTTAGCTATTGTGCCACTCTCAACTTGCAATATCTACCCACAGCAGCAGGATGTAAGGTTATTGACCTTTATATATACCTCGGCTTGGGAGTAAAACGCAATAACAGAGAGAACTATATAATCAAGTCAATAAGCCAAGAGATCTGGCGATGCTGAGCCTAAAGCGACTCCATAAATAAATACATAGCAAACTGCATACCAATCCACAACTGTAGCCTTAGGGGGTTTACTGATATATTTGTGTAAGTACTTTGTTTTATTTCATCTCTATGCGTCCCAAACCTCTCACCTATTCCTTATGTTCAATAGTGCTTGTTAAGCCTTCAGGTATGGATCCATCACTTTAATCTGAGCTTAGGCGTAAGAGGCGCAGACGACCACGCCAGTACGCTACACCCAAGGATAAAACGAATAAAAACATAGAACAAAGGCAAGCAAAGTAGCAGAAAGAAACTTCTGCCAAGAGGGACCAGCAACATACCCATTTCTACAACGCAAGTACTTCATCATCACTACTGCCTATTTCCACTTCAAGTCAATAGTAGAGCCTCGACCCAACGGTCTGATTATCGATTTAAGAATACCAGCATGATATTAGAGATTCCGTATTACGCCCCGGAACTCGATAGTCTAGATATCTCGCACCTCCTTCCTCTACCTATGCCTCCACTAGAGCCATCTTTGTTACAAGAGACCCCTTTACGGAATGATAAAGATCTAGGAGTATCGTTGCCAGTTTTAGGACTTTTGGAATGTAATACCGAGGACCTTGCTTTAACAGCCACAGCTCACGATGCCGAGATCTCATCGCCCGCTTATCATGCATACTACGAATCTTGAGTAAAACGTCTTAAACGCCAGCTAGTGCAGCAGTTAATCAGATTTCAAGGATATTATACAGACTGTTACCGTTTAGCAAAGGTCTAGCACGATTAGACCTAAAGGGAGCATATCGGCCTTACTGCTTACCTAGAAAGCACTGCAGACATTTATCCTAAGGTTCTAAGCTCTACTTGTATTATATCTCTAGAAGATGACCTTTCTAGAAAGATAAGTAGCTTAGACCGGCGATAGGTTTATTATAGCCTCGGCTCTAGAGGTCAGGCGCCTTATATCTGCTTAAATAAGGATAAACAAATCATGCATATTACTAGGGTTAGCTTTAACATAAATAGCATTATAGGGTTTCCTAGCAACCTTACTATTACCAAGTAAGGAATTCGCTAGTCTCCTACCTAAATACCTGTTTTAGACCTATAATTAGATCTCTACCTCTGCCCAAGACTAATATAATACCTAAATATAATAGGAAACTAATGCCAAGTCTACTATCCTATATATTAAATCCTGCATTATACTTTTAGTTACTTTATTAAATTTAAAGATATATTACTATACTTACTATTCCCTAACTTATATAGAGAAGAGTAAAAGTCTAATTAGCTTTAAGATAAAGATTTCTATATATAAATAAATAATATATTACTTCCTATTATTTATAACTATTATAGCAATTCCTATATCTAATACTACCCCTTAAGCTATAATTATAGTAAATATAATGCCACTGCTTGCGGTATTAAGATACTTACCTAAAGAGTATATCTAGTTACTTAAAAGTAATAGCTTAAATATTACCTCCTGCTTAAGTCTTTAAGAGCTATATAGGCTTCTATTTAATATACAGTTTAGGAACCAGGTTTCTATTACTTCTGCAATATTATTATACTCCTATAAGCCAAGAACTTAAAGGTCTTAATAAAGGATATTACCTAATTATAAATAATGGTATAATTCTGGAATTACTAGACCTATACAATTAATAAAGAGTATATTATAGCAGACTTCTATTTTAATATAGGAAAGGAGACCTGCCCTTAACAGGCATCTCAAGCTATATTAATTAGTAATAAAGGTATATTAAATAGCAATATTAACAATTTGGCATATACTCTAGCTAAGATACTTTTATATAAGTATTATTATCTCTAATTATACTTATATCTAGCATAAAACGATATCGCTGCCTAAGAAATTAAGAAGTAAATGTTTTATCCTTTTAGTATGCTCTATAATACTAGAAGCCTAATTATTAAGATAGGTTAGCGATCCTTATGGCATAAAGCTAGACTTCTATATTCTTAGTTCTACCTTAGTATTAAAGAGGTTTTTGCAGCAGGGAATGTTTATCTATTTACTAATACTGCAATTAAAACCCTTACGTTGGACAAAAAGTTACGACGAACTTGGGAATTAGTTATCTTGTTCTTTAACCTAAATGCAAGAAGGCACAGCTATTTACAAATATTCTAATCAGGCACCTAGACCTGTGATAGTTCGCATTATAAAGCTAGAGCTTGATAAGACTAAATAATAAGCTTCTTATCTCTGCCTGCAGTAGCAATGTAATTGCCTTCTGGACTTGCGATAACCGAAAATACCATATTTGTATGTCCTTAGAGGATTACTTAATATTCGCCGGTTTGCGTATCCCAGATTCGAACGCTTCTGTCCTTAGAGCCAGAAATAACCCAGCGAGAATTAGCAGTAAAGGTAACGCTAATAATAAAATCCTATAGCTATAAGATCAGCACAACCCCCGAAGTCTGCATCTTTTGCGCCATACCTCGTGACCCTCCAGTATCCTGATAAATTGCGGACTATCGCCTAGCCTCCAGATCTTGATCGTTCTATCAAGGCTGGCCGCCGCAATATGCTTTCTGTTAGGTAAGAATGCGATAGAATAGATGCTATCTTCATGCCCCTATAGAATAGTAAGTAGAGACTTACTTTCAATATAGAAAAGGTAATAATTATTATTAAGGCACCTAACGACGACATATTTGCAATCTAGAGATATAGAAACACTTATTATAGAGTCTGGTAAATCCAATAAGAAAATAGCAGAGCCAATCTGCGTATTCCAGAATATAACTTTATAATCGCTACTACCCGATACTAGAGTCTCGCCATCCGGCATATAGCAGACTAAACAAATATCGCCCTAGTAACCTAAAAGAACTTTTTGCTCTCTAGACCTAATATCCCAAATCTAATACCAAGTGTCAGAAATGTTCAAAAAAAGAAAATAAATAGCATCTTACCCGAACCAAATGATCCTCGCTACCGGTGGCAAGATAGTTGCCATCAGGACTAAAGCAGATACCCCAAACCCACATTTCTTCCTGGTCTGAATCATGTGCAAATGCGCGTAGCATTGTTCCTGTGTGTGCCTCGTAGATTGATACAGCATTGCTCCCGCAGACTGCAACTCGTTTCCCATCAGGGCTAAAGTTCGTGTAGCATAGGGCGGATGCCGTATAAATAAAATGACATGTAGTTACTGTTAACGTGCGAGGAACCTCAGGGTTAATAATATAATCCTAATCATTTTCATCACGGAGACATTAATGATCAACTTCTTGCAAAGCTTTGCTAACTTGATGAAGTCGTTTTGGCATTTAATCCGACCTGAAAGTTTTATGGTATCTTTTTTTATACTCCCTGAGACTTCTTTCTGTTTGGAAGCCGATATCATTATAGGAGTAATTCATTTTATAACATTTAAGCTCTTAAAAATGAAGTGCTTGGTGATCCTTAAGTTTCTCTTTAGACAGAAAGCCGATAATTGCATGTTCACACCCACGGATATCGCACAAGAACGCGATAGGCCTATGTAGTTCCTTAAATGCCAGTATAGTCTCAGTAGAGATACCGTCTATATGGCTTTCTTATATAAGAGATTCGATGATGTTTTAATAAGCCTGCATAGATCGTGCCAGAGGTGACTGATTATCATTTATCTATGAACTAACGTTATGCTGTTCTTCTATCAAATCCGCAACAGAGGGGTCCATTTTCTCCATGAGATTTTGTAATTGTTGATCTTTATAGGCATTAGCTAGATAGGCATTGCTAGTCCGCGACTCGCGAGTCTCCGAAGTCATTAACTACTGGCAAACCAAGTTAATATACTTGACTAAAGTTAGGATACAGGCAGGCATAATATCATGCTTAACCTCGAAGCAATCTAGGAGGTATTCAATCTAATGTTTAAGTGAATAGGTCCATAGCGATAAGAGCCCTAGGGCAATTTCAATACGAGGTAATGAAGTTGACGACGGTGCTAATAAGTCAAGACCTTAGATGAGCTGGCAGATATAGGCGTATGTAATACTAGCCTGCGATTTAAGCCTGTTAATAAATAGAGTTTCATACTCTGCTAGGAATCTGCAATGCAGTTGTTTTAGTAAATTTAATGGTGAAGTTGGCCCCTTAGTTCTAGAATTCGATAAACTCACTGTGGCACTGTCGAATGCATAAACACCAAGCAACCCCCTGGTCTATCTTCCACAAGCGGCTTGCAAATATCTGTTATATTTGGTAGTGGTTTCGTATCGATACTTAAACTTTCTCTACTAGGAAAGATAGAAGCTCTAATGCGAAGTTAATGTTTCCGCAAAGGGCCCCTGCCTTTCTAATACCTTAGCCAGGCGAAGATGCGACGGACCCTAGCAATATCATTTGCCGAACATCTGCTGCAGATATTATTTAAAATCTTGCTGTAGCTTGAGAACTATTAGAAAATTTCATTCTTAAGTAGCATAAGTAATGAATTGGCATATGCTTCAGCCAAGGTAGCTAGAAGACTGTTGATCTGAAGGCGAAGATCCTCTAGATATGCCGCATTCATGAGGATGTCTAAGACTAGGTATACCCAGAGAAACATTCCTGGAGGACATCAGCTATATTATCATATAAAAGCTCTCAGGAAGCTCTACCTTCCGCCTTTTGGAGAATATCATACTGAAGGCCTTGAAGCACCGTCTCTCCAAGAGCGCCGTCATGCTAGCTGTCCAAATCCCTCAGAAATCCGTTCACAACCGCCGCTAAATCCTTGCGAGTATTACCATACTCTTCGGCCATGGAGAGCCGAGTGTGTTTCGATAATTTAACAGATATACTTGGCACATCTTGACTGATGAGCAGCATTTTGCATCCGGGGGCATCTTTGGTGACTCGGAGCAGGTCTGTTATGAGTTTGCGGTGCTCTGATGTTGAAATTTCATCTAGCCCATCGACTACTAGTCTTATATCACTTACATTACCGATCAACCGTGGAAGGAGTCTCGTTAGAATGTCAGTAGTAGGCTTCTTGCCATGCGCAATGTACTCCTTATATACAAATAGTGCAGCATCAGGCGAAAGACGGAGGATCTATGCGGTAAAAGCCCTGAATATCCCAGTGCTGGCAGCATGTACTGGCGTGTTAAAATCACAGAAAAAGAAGGCGACCTTTTTAGTTAAATTAGCTCGGAGGAAAGATATTAACTTGGCGGTGAGAACGGATTTCCCTGATAGTGTTAGTCTTTAGTAAGTATATAATAAGTCAATACGCATTGATACCAGAGCCAGGTTTGCCGTGAAGCCAAAGGACCTGCTTGCCATGTCCTCGTTGTAGCCAGTTTCTGAGCTTGGGAGAGTTAGTGACCCAGCCCAGAGTCCCCTCGTGACATCTATCTCTCAGAATTTCGAATTTTGTCTCCTGGTCCGTATCCGAGGCCTCAAGCCAGTTTAAAACGATAAATAGTTACTATGTGCGCTATTACGTCTCTCGTTCGATGGCAGCGTCTGCATCCCTCTTTCGTTAGTTCACCGCTTAAACCACATCAATTACCATAGCCTCGCAGTCAATCTAATCGCTGACTCTGGCTATGCTTTCCAACAAGCTTCCGAATCGATGGTCAAATCCACCCCAGGCAGATCTAAAAAGCATTTTCTAACCTATCTAAAATAATAAGCAGATATTTCAAAAATGAATAATCTTTTTACCTAGCTTTTGAATCATAGCATATACGCATCTATGGAACTCCAAAACATCCTCGAATAGAAAACCTAGTAGGTATTAAAATAACCAGTCATTAGGGAATGCCTCAGCAAAGCGCGAAAATCGTGGCATCTAGAGACCAATCTTACCATAGGCAGATAGGATTTTATCGAGGGCATAAGTGTAATCTTGCGCAGCCTAAAGTAGCAGTTAATCTCAAAAATATCTATAAAGCAGATCACAACAAGATTACTAACCAGAAGAACGAATTTAATAGGTGCCTACTTAGTGGTCAGTAATAAATTTATATGCCTAAGGCTGTCAATTCCAGCTAAGATATTATACCTAGATCTAAGGAAGATATAGTATTCTATTAGCAGCAACTTCGAGCGCTTTGGAATAACGTTCGATAGCATTAACAAAGGGGGCAATGCGATCTATATCCTGAAGTAGCTGTCTCGCGGCAAGTTGCCGTTCTACTTGACTAATAGCCAGCTTGACATCGTCAAGGTTAGTAGTTGCTTCAATGAGGCTTGCGTTATCTGGTGAAATTTCGCTGCGAAAGCGATTGCATGCTATTTATAATGTTCTTTCTGCCATTATAATACTTTTAATGGCTCATTTCTAACGTAACATAAAGAGGTTATAAATATACTACTAGGAAAGTTCATAGAATAAGGGGTTAAAAATAAAAGATGCCTAGCGCCAGGCATTCTTGCATAAGATTAAAAGACGAAAGTGCAAGCTAGGTGGCTTTTATATGGCTATGTTTTGTTATGTTAGCTGTTACATAATGCTTTTTTAGTCCAATAGTCTGGATGCAAGGCATTCTTTGAAAGGAAAAACGAAAACTCCGATGGCAGTGCAACCTGTCAGCCTTATATTAGTAATGTAATTTTATAACCGTAATTTTGCTAGTCGACAATGCTATATACCTACGCTTGATCTTACTTTGTTCTTTTCAGCAATAGATTGTTATTCTTATTTACCTATATTTCTTGTTTAATATAAACTGCGCTGTTCTGCCTTTAAGTAGTGCACAGAGGCCTTTGCAGAAGCCTTTCGGTATAGAGCCAACTGCGAAACGTTAAAAAACGATATTAAGAACGCCTTGTGGCGACCTAGGCCAAGATACCTTATTGAGATCATCCTCTGAGGTTAGTGGTGAGCAGGATAGCTATATCCTACCACCATTTTAGACCTGTCTAATTAGCCTCAATAATTCATTAAGCGATATAATCTGCTTTGGGATGGTTCGTGGCTGAAAATATACTACTTCTGCCCTAGCTAATATTTTTAAAGCTTAATATCCTAACTTTAAAACGCTTGCCAGGTCCTCAACTATTTGAAGATGTTGAGATTCGGCAAGGTAGCGAAATATTTTCTTCTGAGTCAGATACCTTGCGGGGTTCTATTCATTCCTGATATATGCAGTTACTAGAGTTATTTAGAACTGAGCATATCGATATAGAGCTAGGTATGTCTTTAATTAGCTTATCTATAAATACCTATTCTTAATAATATGTACTATAAGTAATCTTATACGGAGATAGAGACTTGTCTAACGGCCTTAAGGAGGTACTCTGCAGTCAGAATCTCTTTTTATAAGATCCTTATAGTGCAAGCCGGGATATTATATATTGGAACCCATAATGATACTGCAATTCTCCTGAAATGTGAACTTCTTATTTCTATTCTACGAAGGATAGCTAAAAGACGATAGTAGAGCAAATCAGTTATGTAGATTTACTTACAGCTTTTACCTCTATAAATGATTTAACCGAGACAGAACCTTCGAGCCATGTGCGAACATCTTTAAAACCGTAAGCATATTGTCACTAATACTCTAACTTAATTACTAAAATCTTATAGTTATTAGAAATAAGCACTGTTATTTATGATTAGTCGTGAATGAGGTTGGAATTTCGAAACGCCTAATGCAGATCTATGGTTTCTAAAACAGAATAGCCGCTAAACCTCCTAGTGAGCTTTCGAGTTTACTAGTGCGGTTCGGTTGCTAACTAATATAATAGAGAGTTCGTGAACAACGTCAGCAGAGTATTGCAGTATATATCGCCACCTGACTTTCGCGGCAGGATACTTGCAGACAGTATAGGCTATAGAAAGACATTATCTATAATTGTATTAATTATGCATAATAAAATCATTATAAAAAACAAGCCAAGTGTATTTAATACCAAGACTACTCTTATAGTTATACCGCCATCCTGTATATCTATATAATTAGAAATCTGGCAATAACTAACTTAATGCTTAGTATTAGATAACTGGCGCAACGAGCTTTTAAGGTAAGCTATTAATTATAATAAGTGCGCCTAGGCGAGAAATACTGACTCTTTAAGCCATATCTACGATGCTATACTCGTATAGGCTTCTCACTATAGTCTGTTAGATATTAAGTGTTGAAGAGCTTCGGAGAGTTAATATTATATTGATAATATACCTAACGGCTGTTACCGAATGGCAGAAAAGGGGGCACTAGAGCGTAATCTTTTCGCACCATTGGCATAGAATAATACTAGACGAAGGTCAGTTTTAATTACCCTTTAGCTGTCACGGGCTGGGCTCGGTAGGGCAGGTGAACGGGGAACGCTTCAGGCAGAATACGGTCTATTGCTACGGATAGGCACTGCAGCCAGGTCAGGCTCTATAGACAAGACGTAGCTCAAGGAGCTACGTTCAGGAG
>JAAIJJ010001583.1:0-11834 GCA_020976545.1 Fusarium sp. Barmshour
TATCCACATCCCAGCCACCAGCAGCTTGGGCCATCGTAATCATATAGTTTTAATAGAGACATATAGATAACCAGTAGTTGCGTGGTTGATTGATGAAGTTGGCACGCAGAGAGCGCTGATGGTGGTACTATCGTGAGATGTGTCCCCTGTTATTAGCCCCTGAGGCGAGACGCGAACGAAGTAGAGGTAATTCGGTTTTTTAATGCAATCTCCTCCGCATCTTCGACTGGTCCAATAACATATTGTAAACTCTTAATTCCTTCTCTACTTTGGTCGATGACTTGGCTTCGTGGGCTGACGATGTCGAGGAGGACGATGCGGTCCGCATAGAAGGCCAGCTTGCACAGTGCGTCGGTGCCGGCACCTTCTCGCATTCTGATAGCCGACAAGAATTAGAGCAATAAGTTTCTCCCTCTGTCTGGGTGCCGCAACTGAGGCATGGATCATGCGACCATTCTTGGCCTGATGGCATATCGGAGAGTGCCGGAAAGTTTGACGATGTTGGGGAGTAAGGGAGCGATGGCAGGGCTGACACATTCTTGTAATGCAGAGCTCGAAGCGTTGTGGAGCAGAGGTTTGCTCTTTCTAGCCACTGATGCAAGAGTTAACGCGCAACAATCGCCTCTTCAGTCAACTCCCCACCCTCTCTCCAACTTATAGACTATGTTCTACATATATACCTGCTCTTTTTAGATCCTCGCCACCTACGTCCCAATATTCATCATATATCCTGATCAATTTGTTCCCACTGACTGACTAGCTTCGATATACAGAATCACTTCAAAGCGTAGCCACTGACCCTGTTAATAACAGCAGAGCGCTACGCTGACCATTTCTTGCCAATAAAACCGCCAGGTTGACGCAATAATGTCCTTTGCTATCGCTTAATGGTGGCCAAATGCCGATAAGCGGTTGACCAGGCACCTAACAGACAGATAGGTAAGATCTTCCGGCATAGCATAGTGTCCTTTAGGATCATAAAACTTTATAACCCGCGCTGGCACCAGACTAGCGAGTTATGTTCTGGTATTAGGATCTTATTTCGTCAATATGTCGACACACTCCTAAGTCCGGATGAGTCCAGAATGAGGTTACTGGTCACAGGTGAGGGGAGGATTACCTCAGCATCCTGCATAGCTTAGTACCGAGTTCAGGCGAGAACCAATGCATGGAATGAAGATCTTTTCGCCCCTTGGGGTTCTAGACCCAAAGCACAGTGTGGTAATTATGTTTTTCACAGTCCGGACGATTTGGTGCTGATGCTTAGAGCCCCACAGCTTCTTACACCGAATGGTTCAGCCAGTTTTAACCCTTCAGCGACTCGCCAAGGTCTCCAAGTGTTTGACGTCCTATCCTTCATAGCTAAGTCTCTTTGACTGATTCTCGCTTGCCTGCTCTCAAGTGATTCATGTGGAGGATCCCGAAGGACCTAACAATACCGGTATACGATATCCTGTCTTCATGTCTTGATGGGGCGACCACCCATTCAGGCATTTTTAAAAGGATAATCTTCGCACTATTCACTAATCGGGCAACTCCCTGTGTACTAGTGAGGTCCGAAGAAAGGTGGACTCGATCTTTGGCCACTGGCGAGAGCTGTTTCCGGACCATCGCCGGTAATCTATCCTCTCCAGGATCTTTCTACGGTTTCGCTGCCATCGAGTTCTGTTCTACGTTTCCGTTTGCAACTCCCTGGCGTGCGGTACTGGAAAGCATCGCCCTAACTCCATATTCATAGAGGTACGAGACATTATAAACCAACTTTGTCTTAACCCGAATCGTAAATAGCTCTTCACATGGTTTCTTATCCCGTATTCCTAATATTAAGGGACAGAGGTAGCGACTAGCGTCAAAAATACAAATGTGTGTCCCAAGCAACCTCATCCGCTTGGTGTTCTCACGGTCCCTCGTAGACGAATAACCCTGGTCCATATTCAGTGAAGGATAATGGTGGAACTGGCTGGGTAAGGGCCATCGAATCAGGCGGCATAGTAGCCGTTTGAAATGGTCCTAAACCCATCATATCGAACATGACATCTATAACCTTCGAGATGCTAGATTCTTGCTGAGAAGAGATTCTCGGGGTTGCCGGGAAGCCACCTCCATTTAGACTCTGCGTATTCAACTCTTTGGCGGTGCTAGCATCACTTGGGCTTCCATCGCAGGGCCTTAGCAAATTGCCATAGGTATCAAAGGCAGTAGAGCAAGCGACTAGCCTATCCACACACTTTTGCGCCTCATTCGCGATGTAGTTCTGGATGAGAACGCAATTGCATTGTGTATGTCGCAGTAATTGGGTCTTTAGGTGGTAAATTTCGACGGCTAGAGAGTCGAAACACGTCATGAGATAGCGGTTTTGGTCCTCCATAGTTTCTTCTCGAGAAGCGAGGGCTAAGGCTTCATCACGCTTGCGGAGACGACACTTGTTCGCCGCAATGCGATTACGTTCAAGCACTCGGCGCCGGTGAGGATCCTTGGGAAGATCATCATCATCAAGCTCCTTATGCTGACCCGCAACCTTCTGCTCTTTTAGCTGCTTCTTGGGTTTTCGGCCCCTTTTCCTTGGGTTGGGTGACTCTGCAGCCTGCCCAGAGGCACTGGACTCGAGAAGCACCTCATTTGCTTGTGATTGTCTTCGGGTATGGGCTCGCCGGTTCAACTTCTTGTCTCCCATAACGGATGGTAGTATATTTTGCAGTGTTTCGCTACCTCCGAGGTTCTTGAATTCCGCGGGCTGAGTCGGTAATGCGTTGTAGGTGGACCCGACACCCACTTCCATCGGGACCGGGGAGGCATCAATTGCTTCCTTAAAGAATGAGCTGGCGCCTGTTTGACTTGGCGTCGGCTGATATGTCATATGGTTTCGAGACATTGGGGAAGCGGTACTCATCATGCAGGATGGTGGGATCATTAGTACGGGGTGGTGGTGATAACTTTTGGGTGAGAATCGAAGGCAAGATCTCTCAGCGGTGAAGAACAGGACTACACGAAGATCATATAAAGTGATTTAGGTCCGTAGATTGTAAATGCTAGCCCCGTTAATAAGCTGCGATGAGAGGTCTTCAATGGCCTAGGTTGACACTCTAGATATGGCAGAAGAGGGAATTCAAAGAGAATTGCCCAAGTAGGTGGGCCAAACGACATGAGTAGGGCATGGGAGGATCGAGGAGGATGCAAGGATTAAATATGGCAGCTTTCACAGGCAACTAACAGACCGGACTGCGGTACCGGGCGCAGTGCGCAAACCTTATCTGTACCTAGCCAGGAACACAGAATCAGCAGAGGCTAAGCTTAGGACAACCAGGCCATGAGCAGAAAACAGACTTTGCCCGTGGGAGCGGGATGTTCAAACGCCCATTTTCAGAACCCGAGGAGATCAAAAATCCCTTTGTTTAAGGAGATGACTTATGCAGCCATGATTGGCCAATCTGCCGGGGTTTCGGAGTCCGCAATTAGTCATCATCCATGTCGTTGAGTCTCAAGGGACAGGCAATTTCACTGGGGCAATAGAACACACAGAGTCATGCATGCAGACATGCTCGACTTGCTTGAAGCTCTTGGAGTTCTGATATGCAGTGGCCTGAACGGGCACCAACGAGGTTGCGAAGGCGGGGGATGGGTCGGCGGTTTACGGTATGCGCAGGTATGTGATTGTGCTTGGACTTTGGGGGGACGAGGGCTCTGCATAGAGGATAACCGGACACACCAGCTCACCGGAAGGCGCCGAGTAGGGGGCCAGATGAAGATACGACCGGGAGCATTTTGTCCATAGTTCTCATCCGACGTGTAATGCGGGGAATTGGAGGGGTAGCACGTTCTCTTAATGAGAACTAGCGCCATGTCCTCACCTCTAAGTTTCGGCCATCTGCGCCATATTTTCACTCGATATCCTGACACCGCATAAACTCTGTGTTGGAGTCATGGAGAGCGTCAGACGTCTGCTATGTGGTAGTTGATGGTCGGTAGGTGCTCTTGCCGGTAGCTCTTGAGGCTCCGCAGACACTGTGGATCATCAATTTGTCGGCTTCAGTCGGAGGTGACATGGCGCATAAGATCGCGTCGCGGATAACTCAAAGTCTGCCCAAGCTAGTTGTGCGTTTTTTTTGATGACATCTGTTTTGACTGGTGGTCACTGCATATGCAACCCTGTGTTACCGACATCATAAGTGCGTTTTCCACACGTTGAATCCCGGCGCGGGCGAACCGTCGTATTGTAATTAACAAACAGCGAGAACGAGATTTTTGGAAACAGCAGCCACAAAAGAACCCAATGGGCTTCAACCGTTCATTGCATCTACCCCCGTGTTGTTTTGACTCGAGGGAGCACGCCACGAACACGACGCGTCCACCAATGACAGCGCCAACATCTGAGCAGCAGCACAACCCACGGAAGTGTGACGGCGGAGCCTAAATCTTCGAGCGTCGCCATGATCTTTCACTTTTACTTGCGTAGTGAATTCTTTTTGCGTCATCGTCATTCTCCGCTCCCGCCCCAAATCCAGCGCCTGGACACTGTACACTGCGCGCCCCGCTGCACATTGCCCTCATTAAGTGAAGAGAAGGCAATGCAAGTCAAGTTACAGCTGTCAATTACGCAAGCGATGTGTCTCTGACCTGCTCTACCGAGTACGGCTTAGAGGCCATGGCAAGGTGGCTCGAAACTCTCCGACCGGTCTGCAACGGTACCGTAGGATAAGTTTCCCAGCAGTATCCCTGATATCCTTGAGTGGTTAACATGTGAATATGACTGATTGCCAAGATGAAGAAGGGCATTTCACTGTAAAATGGCACCTTGCAGAGAGTGTCATTCATGATGTCACTCTATCGCTTTCATGGCGTAGCTACTCTTCTCTCTTCTTCAATCTCGATTGCCATGGGCCATTATTGACACAACGCCACGCCCAGGTTGTTGGGACCTCAACCTTCCTTTTCTTGCCAACGGTCGCACACACCGGAGCTATCCTCAAGATCAGGGGCGAATTCTAACAACCCAAAAAAAACCGGAGCTTTCATTACACCTCAAATCGAGCAGCCTGGATATACCCCTGTATGACGTGCGGTGTGTGGGAGGCAGCTCTATGAACCATCTATCCAGACGGCCGCTCTACCCTCCTCCAAAGGGAGCAGCTACTTTATTTTCTCAAAAATTGACGAATGCCAATCTCCCTCGCGACTGGCGGGCAGGACAACGACGTCTCTGTCTAGAGCAGACCCAAGGAGCGACCCTTGCTATCAGTCTCTTGAACATCCAGACCCCGCACCCTCTTCAGCTTCCTCGCCGTCTCCTATCCACCGAGAGTCAAGGGATATGTCCTGCTCCTCGACACCCGCTAGGTATATTTCCACCCTATCTGATTACGATGAAGGAATCCACCTGATCGAGTCGTCAGCAGAGCGCGCTTGGCTGCCCCAATTTCTGAAAGACGGTTTCTTTGCGCCACGGGACGATGGCCTGGAACGCCGGCCGGATCTCAAGGCTGACGACTCGTGCAGCGCCTCGTCTGTTGACAATGATAAGCCGGCTGATACGTCAACAGGGGGTTCTCCGGAATTAGGAGAGATTCACGAACACGCTGAAGATGACACTGCTATCAACGCCCAGCCGTGGAGGAATGTTGACTACCTTTCTCATGAATGGAAGGAAGAAGACATCTGGTCATCATGGAAATATATTACCAGCCGCCGAGGAGAGCACCCTAATAGCACCCGTTTGGAGAATGCATGCTGGAGAACATGGATAAAATACAAAAACAACCTGAAGACTGTGTCTCCCGAAACGCTCAACTGGTAAGAACATGACGGACTTAGGCACGAGTATCAAGCTAACTTTGTGCAGGCTGAAAGATAGTGATGTGAGTTGGCTATATGGGCCCGTTCAGCCAGGTGCTAGCAAGATCTACTGTACGCAGACTGGGCTTTCCGGTGCCTCATTGTTACCGCCAAACTCACTAGTCAACAACAACAGGAAGCCTATCTTGAAGAAAAGGAGCATATCAGATATAATGCTGCAGAGACCATTGTCAATATCATCCTTACCTCAGCAGGTAACCCCAGTGGCCCAAGCGAGGCAGAATGACAGCCGGCGATTGAAAGAGCTTTCATCTGATCGCGCAGCGACGAGGGACCATACCATGTTTCCCTTCCCTTCAACGCCAATGAGCTGTGATACCTCGAGTATGCTGCCATCGTCAGCATCCACTGGGGTCTCATCACCGGGTGTTGAGCGAAAACACATCCACTTCAATTATAAAGTGGAGCAATGTATCGCCGTCGAGGTCAAGGACGACGATGACGACGGCGATATCAGTACCGATGCCGATTCCGAAGACGGAATCAGAATGAAGCTGGACTGGCCGCGAAAGTCGGCGAAGGAGGGCAATTCGTTACTGTCTGATGGAAAGACAATCGCAATGCTTCCATCAACGACATTAAAACATCGAGAACATATACTAGACGTCCCAGAAAAGGCTATATGTTACACCTCTAGCACCTTACACAGCCATCTCGTTTTACCTTTCTCAGCACAAGAGACATCTCGTCCACCCAAAGCGTCGGATAGGTTCTCCGAGGATTTAATGGCTGCCTATACAGACTTAGCCTGGTACAGCTCTGGGGTTTCGAAGAACATCGTCCGCACCGCATTACTTCTACAGACAGCTTGACTGCCGAGCCAGCTGGCATGTTTATGCCTTATGGGGAGGCGGTCACATCTTCAAGCAAAGGGATGTTTTGCCGCATTATTGACACCGTGAACACAGCCAGGGATATGGTCTATGTTATTTGGAACAGTGGCTGGAGATGAAGCTTTGGAACGATGGAGGCACTTTACCTCTTGAAATGACGACTGCCTTCCCTTCCTTGCCTGTCCAGCTCGTTATTGCGAGCGTAGCTGCCGCCCTGCTAGTGCCAGACCACCAGGGCATCGTAACGTACATCTTCGTGGGAGAACTAGGCTGCCCGCTTGAGTCCAGCTGTCCCCGTCTGGCGCTGTCACCGGTCGTGTCACCCTCGCTTCAAGCGATCAATACGGAAGGCTGGGCGATTCAGCCCTTTATCGTGGTTGCGGGTCGATATCACCTCGCTAATTGGTACCGAGAAAGCAACGTCCCGGGAGATAGCGCAATTGCCACGACCCAAAATGGCTGGACTGATAACGAGACAGGTCTAGAGTGCATAAAGCACTTTAACCGATACACAACTAACCGATCAACTTCATGGACAAGATATACAAGGCCAAAACGATGTTGGCGTGCAGCTACGAGAAGAAAGATGCGGAAATGGAGGTCACAAATGGAAGGAGGAAACAGAACAATGGCGATGTGGTGTTTGTGGCAGGACAGGACATGACATGATGCGCGAAGATGTCAAATAGAAGTAAAGGCGTCTGGAGAAGACAACAACGATTGATTTCAATGGGCTGGACGTGTTGGGTGAACGGGCTTGGTTAGGGTAAAGTGGCTAACTCGTTTATCCGGCCAACTCGCTTATCATATACGTTACGTTATATCACTTCTTTACTGCGTCACGGCCGCTGATGCACTGACTGGTCTATGATGACGATTGATCTACGCCACGGCCAATCAGATGATGCGGAGGAAGCCCCGCCAAGGATCAATTCTACGGACGGTTGTTTGTTGATAAATTATCCCTACTCTTCATGCAAATGGTGGTCTAGAATGTATCAATTCAGATCACCCTTGGTTGTTTACCCCACAGTACCTGTTTCCTCCTCTCAACTCCAGACACTTCCCTCCCTTTGCTGAACAATAGTATCAAGGCGTGGATATTTGACCCTTCTCGAAGCATGACGACGCGAATCGGATAGTTAAAATCATTCGCCAAACCACAGACGCTCATGAGACTCTGCGTCAAGTCCAATTTGGGGATATGCTGTATGAGCTGGCTCTGGCGTCTTAGTCTAGGTACCCCAGAACCCATGTATATTTCTTTTTTAAACATTGAGCATTGCTTGAATTCTAAATCCGAGTTCCTGGCTATAATTAACGAGATCTCTCCTCTATGCATTCGAGCAGTTGGGCTGCAGGGCGGGCAACAATACTTAAATTTGGGGCAAATCGCTCCCATGGTTTTAAAACAGACGGCATTAGGTAATAAAGCATAACGAAGCTTGGGTCTGTTATTGATTCTACGCCGGAGACACTAACATCTAAGCTGTTCTAAATCAGCATTATTCCCCTGGTTTCCCCCATACACAATATATCTCGTCGTCTATTGGTAGTGGTCTGGATCATGACACTTATTTGTCCAAAGCATAGCGATTAGTCTGTAACCTCCGGCGTCGTGTAGTTGTCTTTTCCTAGCTTCCTGAGGACTGCGGTTGTCGGTTGTCGAAAGTGTTCTAGGTAGTAGCCGAGGGCCAAGGATTAGTTGAACATCGTAGCGAGATGTGTTTTGATCCTGGGTGAGGCCAGTTGCTGCGCCTTAATCGAGCTGCCGTCCAGTCCTAGGGCTTTCAAGGGCGCAGACTCCAAGATAGCCTCCTCTATTACCTATATCGTTATTAGTGGCATGATGATGGGATTGGGATAGCTGGCGTTCTACATGTCGCTGAGATCTATCTATGCCCTCTCTCCCGAGGTTGGGTACTGGTTATCATGTGAAAGGTTCGTCCAATACCGGCATCACGTTTGGCGTCCGATCACGTCTTGTTTCGAGCCCATTTTGTGACCGTCTGAGGGATACAGATGATTGTGCAGCTTCCTCTACCTTTGATCCATCTGAGTGCCCCTCTTGATGACCCTCCTGTTGTGATCACGCGTCTCACGGTATGCTGCCCAGGTCTCTTCAGGGTAGTACAGAGGCTATCTTAGCGGCGGAGCTGTTTTGATTCTGTGAGGGTCTTTGCGCGTTCTTCCTTTCATCGTTGCTTTGACCTCGGCGATAGGATCATTGTCGGCACAGCTTCTTCAACGACTGCTGTGATGGCTATCATGGCCTCTCCTATATGTCGATCTAAAGGGGACTTTGTTCTTGGTCTTTGCTGCGGTGTCTCGACCTTGAAAGGACGAGCCATTGAGTTGGAGCTTGGATCGGTTAGTGTCACATGGAAGGTGATTTACTGAATATAGTCAAAGCCAAGATATTTAAAACCTACAGTAGCTACATCGTTCGGAAAGATGATGATTATTTATAAGTTGTATATTACCCATCGCGGTTAAATGAGCCCTAGGATTCCAGGCATACCGAAGCCTATCCTGTTACAGATGGGGTATTCTTTAATACTATTGAGCTTCTGGTTGCTAACCAGGCGGGTCGGCTAGCTAAATCACAATAGCCAGCATCTAGACGTTGTGTTCCTGCTTCGTTTCCCGATGCTCATCCTCTCGCTGGACCACCGTCTCTTGTTGGAGGTGGGTATGATTAGTAAACTTCAGCTCGCCGGCTTTCTTCTCAGGTGATGTATGCTGGTTGGCGTTATCGTCAAGATTGCTAGAGCTCGGTACTGGACACGAAGGGTCTGATATATCTCGCCGAATGGGGTGTTCGCTACCGGTCTTGACGGTACCGATATCGGAAGATCTATTGGCTTGCTCGAGGGCAAAATCACCCGAATCGAAATACTTTCTTCCCTTCCATTGATTACCGAGTTAGGTAGATTCTTGCTGATCATGAAGGCCGTAGAATATTTTTTACTAACTTCTAACTGATGATGAAGAAGGTTCTCTCTGCTGGGAACTATTCCATATAGGCTCAAGAGGCGCTTATCCTTCTCCATAGTGAGCTCGGAGATTTTTGGTTGATTAATATTTGCAATTCGGTATTGTGGATAAGTGAGTGGTTGAAGTGGGGAAGACCATCAGTCTAATATAGTCCGCTGGTGGGGCCACCATGAAATCCTCAAAAACCATTCTTTGAAAAATTGAAAATAGAGGGGTCAATGCTAGACCCGGTATTTGAAAACAGGTGACGTAGCGCGGGTTAACATCAGAGCATGTGTCAATTACATACCCTGTGCTTTACTGTGGGTGCTGGCCCCCCTCTCTCAGCTCTCCTGATGTAAACCTACTTTTTCGCCTCTTGAAACCACCAGTCAGGTGCCAGTACGGTTCTCACAAGGTACAGTGTTTAGGACTCTAAAGTCTTCGGTTTTACCGGAACTCATGCTCGATTGAAGAGTTGATCTAGCTCTGATCAATAATGAACTATCCCTTTGACCGGCATAGCCCTTCTCTGAAGTAGTTAGCTCCACTTGACCCCACGTACAAATCAGCGACAAGAGATTTGGTTCAATAAGGCACTTTAAGTCAGTTACTGTTCTGTAACTTTGTTACATTTTGCTCAAGTATATAGATAACTGGGTTTGGTGACTATTGCGGATTTTTAACATAATCTAGATGTACTCGCAAACTGATAGGCACTTATTCATTTGAGCCCCTAAGTGCGACTTCGCAGAAGGGCTATGCCAGTCAAAGGGATAATAAAAATCATGCAACGAGACTATGTGATTTTCTAAGGTACAATGCGAATATGTGAAGACTGAAGAGCTTGAGAGTTTTTGTCGCTTAACAACGTTTGCGCTTCAATCCCACCATAGCTCCAGCAGCAACTTGAACGGAGCCATCTGATGCGACCGGAGTCCGCAAAGGTCCCGAGAATGATAGATCTACGGGTAAAGACGTCAAGGTTTTAGGGTGTGCGCTCACTTGACAATCGACACAACGCCCTCTCTGGCCGCCGGAATGGTTGCTTGCAAGATCAATCTGCTTGAGAGATAATTTGGTAGAAGATCCCCCGTAGGGGCGTACTGTCTCATTGAGTGTGTTCTTAATCCTGCATTCAACCATTGTAAATGCATCGGAATCTGACATCGTCGACATGCCATCACCAAAACTTCCATGGCCGACGTAGGAGCTGTGTTCCTCGGTCGAGTACGCTTAATCCTGGTTCTGGAAATGAGGACAATACAGCAGGACGCGCAGAATCTAAGGGTTCATTCGGCTCCAAGGATTGATCTTTCGCCGGAAGGCGGCCAAGCACCATCGACGGCGACAGCAAGGTCTGCCTCCCGGAGTCAGTGGCCTCATTCATTTTGATGCGTTTGCACCGCTTTTTCGGTAAAGGGGAGGTGGATACAGCGTCAGTGGCGACAAGGGCGGAATCTTGACACAATGGGTGCCAAATGTGGTCGGCGGGGAGGTAAGAAGCGAAGTATCGAACGAGGGAGTCCAAAGAGTTTGTACGGAAGACCTGGACTGCATGTTCCTACTGAGGCATCTTGATGAGGTTTGGGCTTCCAATGATTTCGAAACTTGCAGATTCAAGAGAGTTATTCAACTCACAGAGTCGCTGTTGTCTGCTATTGCTGGCTACATGATGAAATTCGACAGTCGACTGCGCTTCGTAGGAGATTTCGGTGATATCATGATAAAAAGCCTCAGCGTCTTGAAGGGGGCCGAGTAGGTGTTGTATTGATCGTGGAGCTTGGTGAATAAATCCTCTTTCTTTATGTCGAATTTCCAGGATGGCCATATCCATAATGGGTCGTCCATGTTGTGGAAATGATCCCCTTTAAATTGACGAGAGCTGCAGTAGATTGAAGTTGGTGAGAGCTAGGACTTGGACGTGGAATAGTAAAGAGACGCACGGTTGGCCGTAGAACGGGATGCCTCGAGGACCCTGTGGTTAATGGCGGGTCAGCAACAACGCTGACGTACCAAAGGAAACGTGGGGGGCGAAAACCACTCATGTGCGCCAGTTCAACTCAGTGTCTTCGCCACACAATTCTGCCTACCCGTCAAATGATGGAGGGTGGCAGAGTGCGGAGCTTTGCCTTTGGCGAGACATTTAAAGCGAGCTATCTCTTTGAGCGGCAC
>JAAIJJ010000159.1:0-10469 GCA_020976545.1 Fusarium sp. Barmshour
CTATGAATCTTTTAGTTTTAAACAAGGCATGATTTAAGTTTGGCTGCTAGTTTAGCTATGGTTGTAGGTTATGTTTATCACGTAGAAATAAGACTCTTTCTCGATGAGAACATGTGTAGGAAGCCTAGTACGAGCGTTCTTCCAGGTTTTTATCTCAAATGACGAAGTTGTTTGTCTTGCACTCAAACTAACATAATGTTTAACTGAATTATTCTCTCCAATACGAAAATGATTCGTTGGGGATGCATGCTTCTTAAATATCAGTCTAGATAGGATCCAAGTAATGAATACCATGCCCGGCACTCTTTACCGCCCCAAGGTTAGCAGCCGTTCTCCACTATCGGGTAGTTTATCTTGAACCATGAATAGGCGGCTGGCAAGACATTCAGCTAAGTTCAGTTTACTTTCTACTGTACACTTCTGCTTCCCATTCTTCGTTTCGCAACCTAAAATACTAAATCATGAGCGGTTCAAAGACAACTGAATCTGAAGTTTACTGTATCGGTCATTTGCAGGGCGAATGCTGACCCTCATGCAGAAGGACAGCCAATAACAGGCATACTGGTAATCTGAGAAATAGTTTTGATGACTATGACCAGCTCCATTGTCGGAGGTTGATTGTTAACACCATGATGGCATCTGCTCAGCGACTGTAGAAATTGCCAATCTGTGACAATATTCTGGTGTGAATATTTGGCAGCCACTCAGCATCAATGATTTTGCCAAGAAAGAAACGTTAGAGATTGCATGTACTTGGCCCATAATGTCGATCTTCCAGGGCGAAAAGAGCCCTTTTCACTAACTCATTAACGTTCAGTAACGACAAGCCATTGGATAATATTACTGCATCCATTGGTCTCTCCGGAGAACGGACTCATCAAGCAGAAGATTAGGTGCAGCCTCGCAGAATACATGTGGTCAAGGGCGACTACTCCTGCGTTGTCCGGGGTGGGCTGTTTTAACGGTAGTTTCGATGCCCGAAGACGAGCGTTGTGTCATGATGCGTGTACTGGGAGAAAACCTTGTCTTTTTCTCTTGGGTCTCCGGGACAATCAAGTTTCCCAACTGTATCAGATCACATCCAGATTCCTGCTAACCCGGTTGATTGACTCGACACATAAAGAAGGCAGCACCAATTTTGGGAAATGGATATGTCACTCATAAATCCTGTTACTTTCCCTACTTCCTTCTCTTTTTTCTCTTCGTCCTCAACTACGTCCGTTCAGGGTTCTGTACTTAATCTATCTCTCGTCACTTACCTTTACGTGTTTAGCCAAAACTCCTTCTACCTAGATCAAGTGCCGGCGACATGGTAAAACAAATCTCTGATGGGCACCTTGTCATATTGGATGCCCCCTGGCAATGGATATGTCACAAATGCAATGTTGCCTACAGGTTTGCCGTCACCAACCGCTGTTTGGGGGATGGACATCGATTTTGCCTCAATAATAAAGTATCCGGCGCTGCCTGCCAAGATTTAATTGACATTCGATACCTCTCAATCGGCCAACGAATACGGCCAACACATTGTTGGAACGAATGTCGTTATCCTTTGCATTGCAGAGAACAAAAAGATTGCAAGAGATTATGGGTTTCGTTTGGTGAAGAAGGGGAAATGATTAATGGAAATACGTCTTCTGGGGGGAGGGAAGGTCAAGGTCAAGTTTGAGGTACAAGAGCGCTCGATCCAAGAGCGTGTACCTCATATTAATTCGTTCCTCCCATTTTGCGCTATTTCATACACGAGCCTGTTTCCAATGTTGCCCATGTATTTTCTTCGATCCATTTGTAAATGAAGCCACTATGTACCTGGTTTTCACACGCATCAACATGAATAGACGAATCGGTATCAACGGGCCAGAACACGACATACCTGAAAATAGAAGCCTTAGGCCCGTTACAAGAATTCAAAGCATTTTGGTTCTCCCTTCACCTCTGGATCACATATTCTCCGTGTACCCTACATTAACGTCTTTCCAGTTTATTCCTAATCACGAGGTTCAATATCTCCACAAGCCGATGAGCCATTTCCAGGCTTCTACTACCTATGTCGTTGTTATAATAATAATGCAGCCCAGTCTGTTGCCTTGTGCCGCAGTCTCAAGGTGTGACCAGTACAGGGATGGAGCACGAACACGACACACTAATTTATGCTGAATTTGGTTTAGCGATCCCGGCATTTCTATCCAGGCGGGTTAGTCATTCTTACTGTAACAAATAATATAAATGACAACCATGTTGATTTTGCGAGTCCTACATCGGTGTCATCTTATCTTCCGCGAAATTAGTTTCCCTATCAGGGTGTCTTGAACAGTGGTCATAATTAAACGGCAGCGAATCTCTTAACTGACGCTCCAGTACCAATGCCACCGGCTCTTCCTCACCGTGCTCACTCGTCATCCAGAAAACAACTCTGTTTCCACCAGAGATATGTGGATGAAAAAGGGGCACGCACACGTGACGCCTCTGGTCAGGCACTCTTCAAGTATCCCCGAAACAACATCACTTCCTTCAACATGCCTCTACCCCCGTCTGTAAGTCCAAAACATGACATGACAATCATGATGAGAAGAGTAGAAGAACTGAATGATCCTTGATGTAGGTCGTCAGCAACTCAACCAATCCGGTCTCAACGAATCTTGGCTTGCCACCCAGTACCTCGATCTCGCAAGACCGTCTGTTAGCCCAAAGATGCGCCTATACGTTGGCAACCAAAACGGTCCCTTGCCATTCAAATCAACTGTTCAGGGACGGAAGAAGGGCACGGCTACAAGATACGGGTAAGAGGGGATCAATCATGGATTTAAATAGTATCTTGAATTGATGTATAGGTTTGTCTTGTTGGCTTGTTTTTTTCTTTCCTCCATAGCCTACTTTTTTCATGAAATATGCTCTGGTAGTTGACGAAATATATAGCTGTAGGGTCATCTTTTACTTTTCTTCTCTCATACAACAATTGACCAGAATTTTATGACGTGGCTGGTATTACCATACCAACTGAATAACTTGAGTAGTGCTTGTGGCTTCTCAAAAGCTATTCCTACTTGTTACAAGCTATTTTAAGTGCATCTTTGCTTAACCGGTCAGATCAGTAGTCTAAGCCAGTCGGCTTATTCAAATAGGCTAGTGTGGACCAATAGGTTCTAGGTACTTAATTTATTCAGTCAGTACGGTAGAATGAAGAAGCTCTGTTACTAATCACTGCGTGTTACAAAAAGGAGGTACTCGTCAACGGAATTAGTCCGCATCCAATTCAAGATCGGAATCCAGACACATTGAGGCTAGTGGACCCGCTCCTAAAATTAAAAGTTCGGCTAACAGAGCTGCCCCGTAATTGGACAGGGGCTCGTCTCTTGATAGGATAAGTGTCTTTACGCTAAGCTGATTCAGGCAATAATATGGATTCATCTGTGGACTCATCTGTGAACTCATCTGTGGACTCATCTGTGAACTCGTTTGTGGACTCATCTGTGAACTCATCTGTGAACTCATCTGTGAACTCGTATGTGAGCTTTGATGCTGAAGCACACCATCGCGCATCATCCTTGGAGCCAACCATTGGACTTGGTCATGTTAAAGGGTTGCTAGATCACCCATGCGACAGACATATAAGCCTATAATGACGACGATGTAGATGTAATGACTAAATAACTCCAACGAATTAAGACTCTCCAAAGCATGTTAGCGGACTCGACTTGATTTCACTTCTCTCATTATGTGCTCAACACCTTCATCGATTCAAGCCTATGAACCAGCCACAGATAATGTCAGATTCAAAGAGATTGATGAAAACTATAGGCTGAACGGACGCCAATGTGGTATTTGTGGCCATTGGAAAATAAACTTGAATAGACATGTTTTGACGCAGCATAGTGGATCCATGCAAGCCCTGGTACGGATGACTTCAATCTCCCGCGCATAAACCGCTTGCTGCTGACCAATAAGAAAGATCTCAAATGGCGAAGCTACTCGTGATAAGCGCAGATACATACTGCAGCGCCTTAAAAACGAGAGGCTGAAAGCAAGCTTTCCACCAGAGCTGCTTGCTCTTGTCCGCCAGATGAGAGAGTCGCAGCCTGCAAAGGTTCGTTATTTCGGTGGCCGATTCCTACGCGGGCCACTAGGGGGCCAAGAGGTGTCTGGTATGCCGCAGTTTTTTGAAAAGTCGTCCGGCAGGCTGAAATACTGTTATATGGACCTCATCGACCCTTCAAAAATCAGTTCCAGCAGCCGACAAATAGCGAAGAGAACATGCAACATGTCACCTGCGCAACCGTTCCCCAACAAGTCATGGTTTAGAGGCTCTGATTTTCAAGTCACGACCTCGATATCGACTAATGTTTGGACACCGGATAAATATCCAGACTGGAAGGGGCCTCCTGGATTCCTTGCCGGTGAGGATCCGACCTGGATTCCCAGGCGTCTCCGCCAGTGTGCTTTTTGCACAAGATTGGTGTGTGATTGCATTTATAATAAAGTCCGCCAAGATGTGCCATCAATTAGGGATACACCAAACATGGGCGAAGGAGCTTGGGCAAGAACTGACTATGAGACTGGTGAGTTTTTGGGCGAGTTGGTGGGCGAATTAGCGCCCATTGGCTATTATACCGATGGCTGGGCAGCCGACCTCTCCCGCGACGACCTTTCTCCGGGCGGCAAGGAGGTCACATGGTGTCAGGTATATCCCCGCTACATGGGGAACTGGGTGCGCAAAGTCAACCATTCTTGCGAGTCCAATTGCAAATTTGAATCGTGGAACATCTCAGGAAGATGGCGTGTGATGCTACGAGCAACTCGTCAAATCAAGCGCAACAGTTGGATTCTTGTCAACTATGGAGAGGAATATTGGGCGGAAAATCATGCATGTCTTTGTGGCAGCCGTTACTGTATTAGCAATCAGGATGCGGGGATAAGAAGAGAGGGGCCATCTCAGGAGGAAACGCCCGGGCCAGACGACGGGATATCGTCCTGTTGATAGTTGAAAGTAATAATGTCCCCGTAGCCTACAACGGGTGTAAAAGTGTGGAGTACAGAGTAGGAGAATTGAAGTAAGATTGTTGAAACTGAGACACGGTTCCTTACCTCCCAGAAGTCAACGCCAGGTCACGAATCACTCACCTTCCCTGCTTAAGATGAGAGGTGTCAGGAATACCGTGAGTCATGACAGGCGGACCCTGAATATTCGAGCATCACTTCTTGGTAAGAGTTTGGAAGCTCGCCGAGCTCAGAGTGAGTTGAACTACGGTAGCCTTCAACCCTTACTGATATTAATCCGGGCGGCGTCGCGCCTTCGGGGAGTATGTAACGAATTTTCAATATAGTAGGGGGCAATAAGTTTGAATCCATGTTGATAAAATGTCATCTTTCCACACTACATAAGAGGCTGATACTTTCTTTGCCTTTGAAGAAGATTCTAGTCATCTAGAGTATCACAGGATCAAGCCCTACCCCTAATTTCCCAACACATCCTCATAGATTCCACATAACCGACCGGCCATTTCCACACAGCTGGCGAATCTGAGGTTCAGTTTAAAAGTGGAAATTACAGGAATTATTGTTGAGGAGTCTGTCTCTTTAAGGTCGGTATAACCGGCCACAATGAGGTGCCCATAAGCTTTTCACGCGGTTTTGTGGATCTATCTGGCAACTTGCGCATTTGGGGATCATGTGCCCGTTTTTGAGCCGGACGTGGCTCACACAAGCCCCGAGCCTCATTACAACGGATCTTAAGAGCGAAGGATCAGCATACGGTTGGGGATTCTAAGCTGACACTGTAAAAGTTGCTCACCTTTCTCTCATGACAATACTCGCATTCGATTGGGGCACACCTTCTAAGCTCTTTCACGCGAGGGAGGCGTTGGTGGAACGAAGGTCGACGGGGATGCGAAAACTCTTGCCAACGCTGTCCTGGCATTGTAGGCAAAAGTGGCTCGATGGGCCTTGGCGGCGGCGGCAGCGGCGGCGGCAAGGTATTGTAAGGAGAGTAGTGTCTGCCGTGACCTTCGACTTGGGTGTTCATCTTTTCTGCGAATTATTACAGCATCTGGCTGCATTAGGATGTGGTTCAATGTAGATGGTAGGAAAGAGGCTCACAAGCTATTTTCCCCAACCTAATGGCAATACTATCGAGTGGGGCGTATTCACGGTCAACTCAAGGAGGATTAACTTATTTTGTTACAAGTACAAAGCTGTTTCTGCTCCAAGACAACGACGACGACGATTATATAGTTAGAGGCATGTTTCTGCGTTTCACAGTTATACTGGTCTCAACCGCTTCATTTTGCAGTTAATCCCCTTTGGGACGACCTTGGCACAAAACTTTCTGCCATCGCTGAGGAGATGGGCGTACGCATGACCATAACCGTACCCTAGCATGATCCACTATTTCACATAAAGTTCACATAATAGTTCATGGAACTCACAGATTAGTGGGTCGAGCTCACATTGATTAGCCTCAAATAAATTTCAGCGGCAGTTGGGGGTCAAAAGAAAGTCGCAGGTGTGCAGGTAGGTCTAATGCTTGGAAGCTAGCCGGGGGAAATTCTTTTCCCTCCCACTGTATCCACAGCGCAATCTTCGAGAGATTTTGTGTAATACTCTTTGCGACATACGATTTATTGATGTTATGTGAAGATAATGTAGATCTTCTGGGGAAGGGGCTGCCCACGTGGTGTCGTGGGAAGCAATTTAGGCTGCATTCCAAAGAACGTTGATGGAATGGTAACGGCGGGAGCCAGCATGTGGCCTGTACTCAATTCTGCCAGTGAAGAGAAGCAGTCTTCCATCGGAATTGTAGGGTATACCAAGGCTATATATGCAAATCAAAGAAAGAAAGGAAAGAAAAAGAAACCCGGAATCTTTCTACGCTCCAGGCATCAGCTACGACACGTTAACAGTTTAATTTTCTTAGACTCTATATAATAAACCTACATAATGACATAACCGGTAACTAACCTTGTATTTGCTGTTGCTTGGGATACCGAAAGTTGTCTTGTGACTTGATTATTCTAAGCGCGCGAAACTATTATACAAGTAAACGTCCAAAAGTTGTGACTCCTCCCGTCTGGTCCGCCTTTGTCTCAAGCCGATGGCAGGAGTCGCATCGGTCAAACTGCCACAACTAGGTACTATGCTATGAATTCCATGTTGATCTCTTGAGAGATCTTAATGATTTTGCAACCCGTAGATATCACCCAGGATCTCGACTGCACCCTGGGCATTTCGCGAGCTTTTTGAGGCTCTCGACGATGGGTCTTGCCTTGATGGTAGGATTTGATTAATGACACCATGCTTGGCTCGCAAATCACTCAGTACATTCGGAAGAGAAGACGTTGATTTCAAGTCCTTCCATTTGTACCCCTTGCGAATGTCTGCCCATTGTTTGCCTTTCAACCTTTCATTGACGACATATTGTTCCCTCGGCGATAGACGACTGAGGATGTCTTCTAATGAGTCATTTCTCGCGGCCGATGGGCCATTGCGCATGTTTGGTTGAGCAGCATTCTGCGATTCAGCTGTGAATTTAGTATACTGCTTTGAAGTGTGAACACCCGAGGAAAATCGTTGGTTTTGTGCGAGCGATGGTGTAGTTCGAGGGCTTGCTTGATTGGGTTCGGGAGGAGATGGATAAGTGGTCCTCATGTTCGACCACGGGTTACCCTTAGCATCAGAAGAACCTGGATACCCACTAGGGGCGGATGGCTGGCAAAATGTGTTCTGGGCGGACATGACCAGGGTTGTTTCCGGAATTGACTGATCAACGGAGCTAGAGTTGGTTGGATAACGCAGAGGGTGTGAGAACAAACACTGGTCGCCGCCTGGACAGGATGGATAACCGTAAGGACAGGCATTTAGGGTAGCCTCCCGTACCCAATCGTAGCAAGGATATCCGGAGGTGCTGTTTTCAATGGGAAGGGTAGAGCTACTCAGATCAGGCCCGAACACAATCTGCGCTATGTCCTGAGGTGGAAGCGCTGGAAATTTGGCAACAGAACCCGAGTGCGGTAGAGGAACTGGGCCCGATGACTCGAAAGGTTCGGTAGGGCTGAGGCGTGGATGTATGAATGCCCCGTGCCGTTGTGACAAATCATAGGCCATCTCAAAAAGCCGGGTGAATGAGCCACGATGTGAACGTTATGAAAGTTGTTAAAAAAGAAACGGGGGAAAAGCGGGAAAAGGAGACTTGTGACGACTGTGACAACTTTGTTTTTCATTCATATCTGGTGCTATCCCTCTTCTTATAATATTTCACACATTCAGTACCCGCCCGTGAGCCATACCGTCGGGACGTTTGCTTCTCGTTGTGTTGGTTCAGAATGCAATGCTCAATATCAATCACCAACAGGCTTTACTACTGCCTTCTATCATGGATATTGAGCCCCTGTCTGGCACTACTGAGTCACAAATATTGTCCTCATTGTGAGTATGGTGACTCCACTTACTCAGGTCAAAATTAACAAGGTCAGGCCAATCCATTACCCTTCAAGGCAAGTGTCCGAGCATCAAGGAGCGATCTCCGTCGACACTTCGATCATGGGCCTCCCCTGGTGGTGTACAGGGAATTTTTCATTTTACTAGGCTACCAGGCGGAGCAGGGGAACTGCAGCCGGAAGCTTGATGAAGCCGATTGGGACGGGTGAAGAAACTTGAGAGAGTTGCTGGGACCGTATGGTTCTTTACTCCGCAAGTGATAACTTCAGCTCCCTTGGTAGACGACTCGATTGATCAGAATTTTGTTTGTATCGGCCGCCTCTCGATATAGTAACGAGGTCGGTATGATAACACTGGGTAGTTCACATGACATGAATGTGGTGCGGAAATGCTGGGAATTACGCAATGAGCGATTCCCGGCAGCTTGGGCCCTAATTTTTAGCGCTGTGAACTCGGGGTGGGGAATGGCAGGGATTATAATCCGTACCTCTTCTTGTTAAGGGTGTATGGAATATCTGCGAAGAATTGACATTTCTAACTTGGGTCTAGCCATCGCGCGGAACCGAAACACGAGGTCATGTAGATTGACTAGCCCTTTTGAGTGAGACAAACCCTGCCTCGATAATCAAGACTGCTCGCGTCGCTTGGCTTCTCGCTTTTGTCTTTTCCAAGCTTAACCGCTCTCCACACGCATGATTACAGACCCACTGCCGATCAGAGTGAGAAGCCTGGATATTGAAATGAGAGATCGTGGGGTTGCGGTGCCAGATAAAACGAGTGACTATGGGTTCAAAGCATCGATAGCGGAAGACTCCGCAGCTTCGACGAATTAGAAATGACTATCCAACTTGCCAACGTCTCGCGACCAGAGCTTAGGAGAAGCTTGGTCACGTAGGGTGGTAGCATACAGAACCGAAACGACTTAACAAGTGCAGCCGTAAAAGCCGTTGGATGTTACAATCGACACAGGTTCGTTAGTTCGTCGACCAACCTATGATCGACCTCTGCCGACTGGCCCTGAGTCAGTCGCACTCCAAGCTCAATTTTAAATCGCGCATAGACGAACGCCTATAGGGCGTGCTGCTCCGGAAGTCTTCCGCGCCGGATCTTACGGGTGTAGTCTGTTGATACCGCGGTGTTAAATCCGGCGCTTCCCAAAACAACGTTAGCATCATCGAGTTTCGGGGCTTGCAAAGGACTACGTCGGTCGGGGAGATTGATTTCATACTAGTCAGCCGTCACACATCCAAGTTAATCTAAACGGACACGGAGTTGTAGAGTGCTGCCGTACGAGCACCAGGGCAGTCTTTCTCTTTCAAAGACATTTGGTCCCTGAGGATAAGCTTCGCGGACCCCTGGTGAGGTAATATCGGGAGAGGTAACATTGTGAAATGCGAAGCCTAATTATTGTCCCGCTCGCATCCGTAGCGTTGGCGCAATTGAAACCAGCCACGCTCCAGCCGGGGGTTCCATGCGCCATAGCCATGCTAGCCCTGTTTACATGGGGGATGTCTCGGAATGATGAATGTACTGCAGTAGACAACGTCAAACTTGGGCAAGGAGTAGATTTTCACACGTCGCTTCAACATAGGAGATCACCTAGGTGGCTGCCTAATTTCCGACTAAAATGTATTATGAGACTTGCCAAGGCGATTCAGGGAGGCCGGTGCAGATTGCAGGCTTTTAACGTGACGACTGTGGGGCCCGTCGCTTTTTGACCCATAGCTCATTTTGTTCCTGGATGCTCTCCTGTCGCTGGCCCCGGCAAGGTTTAATGGTGACTTTCGTATTGGACTTCTCCCCTTACCCGTATACTCTGCTGCATATAGCAGAGACGACAACAGGTACTCTTTTTGCAAGTTCCAGACCTCTTCTTTCTTGTCGCTGGTGTTGAATTCTCTTCGAACAGACCCCTCTTTCTTGCAACCATAGCATAGGTAGTAAGCCTTTAAAATGATCTACAGCTCCCACCAGAGCTAATAATGCCGACTGTACTTTACTCTATAATTAGAGTAAACTTTAGTAAACTTAGGGTGATT
>JAAIJJ010001591.1:0-11721 GCA_020976545.1 Fusarium sp. Barmshour
GGGGTATATCATACTACTAAATAGTCTCATTATTGATCGAAACACAATCATTATTCAGATCTTACTATCAAGGACCAAGTCACTAACGATTACTCAGACGGCTTCGAACTTGCAATCTGAACCATGCAGTGCAATTTATCCCTACGTTCTTCTCTCTACATACCGCCTTTTCGTGTGCCAGGTTTGTAGGTTCGCCTAGGTATTATTCGCAGACGATTGAACGGTGTAAGAGTCATGCCTGTATAATAGATTCTTCGACTGTTTGCGAAGTTCTGATGATAGATGGCATGGGCAGATTAACTCCATAGGCTGTGAATCATGCAATAGCTCAGGGCAATGCCGGGTATTGTAAAGTTTTGTCAAGATGAACAAAAACTCTTGACCGACTTTGATGATGTATTCTGCCAAGGTGATGTTGTCGATAAACAGCGGACCGTGTTGATAGATGATGATATCAAGGTCGAGCGACGCTTTATTCTTCTTTATTGCTTCAAGACGGACGTGCAGACCAAGGTTTATTGTCGACAGGTCGGACATGAACTCTCCAGGGTCTGGCCTTTGTGGGTGATGTGTCGTTAGGCAGTTGGTCAATGGGAAGAAAGTCTCGTGTGCGACTGAGGGGTTTGGAGATATGCCGATAGGGTATAGGTTCGTGATCGTATCTAGACCTGAGTATAATGGAGTATTTGTGTACTCGAGATCGCCGCCTGTATTCCACGAAGTCTGTGACTGGTCGAATACGTCTGTGTAACCCATGATCCATGATGCGGCGTTTACGTCCTGCATCATCGTGGTAGGCATCTTCGGAGGGGACGGTTTCGGAGACAATATGCCCGTCCAGTCAAACGGACTCCAATCATCGATAAGAGTAGCATTTTGTGGAAGGGTATTGGGAGAGACTGCTCGATCAGGCGTACTGATAGGTAGATGCTGAACAGCAGGTGGTGAGCCTTTCGCAGCTTGCTTCCGTCGTGGTCGCCCTGGAACTTTCTGCTGTCCTATCTCGCACTTGACTCCCAGCATCGAACATCTCGCACATTTCTCATCGGTAGGTCTTATTCGCTGACATCGCGATTTGCTCTTCCTGCAGACGTCGCAGGAGAAGCGTCGCTGGGAGGGATGCGGTGCGGAGGCGCCCATGTTGTCGGGACGGGAAAGTGGATGAATACACAAGTATATATGTTTTTTAAAAACCTTTATTTAAGTTAGTTTATTAACTAGTAAATAGCTATAATTAATAAGGGTTTTTATTAAACCCTATGAATTTAAAGTCTTCTTGTAAATACTAAGCTTGGGCAGTCTGAGTGTGATATTAATGGCTATAAGACAAAGGATGAGGAACTTAAATCTCACAAAAGGTTCTCATATAGTTGTGATCTATTTAGCTACCTGTGCCATAGAGCACGCAGCACCTTCAGATCAGTGCCATCCTTAATGAGTTAAGATTGAAAGCACTGAGGAAAGGCCTTTCCCTTGTCTTTGACTGTGGAGTCGACACGTATACGTGCCTTTCTCCATCCCAAACGACACGGTCTTCTTCAAGGCACTTCTTTAGGTCCCTGCCAAATATTGGCATCTCTTCAAGCTGTTTGATAGCCATTCCTACGCTCTCTTCACTCGGGCACTCAATGGTACGTTTCTCAACCGCTTCTCGGAGCGATCTCAGCATATCCTCGTACACATTGCGCTGATCCACCAGCCGAGCAGCTTCAGCATGTTGGCCTTCTCGCTTCATCATCTCAATCCGAAGCTCGTAATGGCCGAGACTGTTGTCGATATAAACCCCCCCGATAGAATTCTTTTCCAGGTATACACCAATCTGCGCGCGCGTTTCGTAAATCTGCCTCTGTTCGCGCTCTATGTCCATCTTGGTGTTGGTGCACTCTTGCGACTTTGTTGCGATTGCTTGCTTGGCCTTCTCGTTACTCTTGATCTTTCTTATGGTCTTTGGGTCGTTGATCTCTCGCTCTTCGTCACGGAGCACATAAGAAACTCGCATATGCTCTTCCCATTTATGCCCACATTTAGAACAATCGTTTCCTTGGTTGAATGTCCAGCTCCAAAAAGGGTTGCAACTTTTCAGTGAGTGGTGTCCAATGATCTCGTCTGGCGCGTCAATGTCGCAGTTGTTGTGACAGGGGAGATTATACTTTGTGCACATCTTACCATCGGCGTCACGGACCTGACTGCTGCAGGCTTTGTTGGAGCAGACCGTTCGCTTCTGCTGCAAGTTTTGCCGCACAGGTACGGTTATTTTTACTTTGAGTTTAGCAAGCTCGTTTCGAAGGTTCTGCCCCTCCGTGTCAAGGTCATCGAGATCTCGCTTTGCTTTGTCGAGATCAGCCTTGGACTTTTCCATGGCAGCAAGAAATTGTGTAAGAGGCTTCGCCATGCCATCAAAAAAGCTTCGAGCTTGGTTTAACCGCAGGGTCTTCTCCAGGTCGTGAGGTTGAAGCCGCATGACGGCTAGTATGAGTTTGTCTGACTGCTTGACGGATTCTTCCCACATGGAATCAAATTGCTCCTTGCGTGGCCACATTTTGAAATTCTTCTTTAAATGTGCCAAGAACATATAACCTCCCGCGTCAAAGAAAAACTGGTTATCCGGTCGACGAGATATTGGGTTCCCTAGCTCCTTGAGCATGTGATCCAAAGGAGCTGACGTAGAACCAAGTGAAAAGTTGGTGCTACTAGCGTTGGTAAAACCAAACAGGATATTGTTCGCCACGTCTGTATGTAGGCTTCTGAGTAGTTCTGTGATGCAGAACTTAAAGCTTACATCCAGCCGAGTCTCGTTCGGTTGCAGAAGAAGTATGACGGCATTTAGTTTCTGTATTTCTTTTAGGGCCTCAAAGACGTCTTTTAGGTTCAGACGGTCCTGATCGATGCCACTAGTGTCGAGAATTCCAGGCGTGTCAATGAATCGGAATCTCTTGCCTTTGATGTCAAAGTTGAAAAACTTGGTCTTTCTTGTGGAGGACTGGCCCTCAAGTGAGAACTTCTCGGTCGAAGTTTCTTCGCCATAAGTAAGTAACTCGTCTTCGAGATTATCATTCTGAAATCTGAAGGAGAACGGAATTGGATACTTGATAGGGTCGGGGTCGGCAATTGCCTCATCCAGTGTTGCAAACTGATTGTACATGGAAAAGCTGTTGATGAACATAGACTTTCCCACTCCAGACCTTCCGAGGAGGAGGATATTGTACTCTTCATCAGGATCAAGATTCTGAAGTTGATGTTTCAAACGCGCATCGTCCCCGTATCTCACGAACTTTGCCCCATGACCTTCATAAGCACACTTGAATGTCGCAAGAGCTGCTGGATACCAACTACAGCTGCAGTACAGGTACTCATCTTTATGTTCATAGGATACTAGTTCCCGGCACTGCGGACAGGTCCACGTAGATTTAAGCCTCCCGAAGCAATGCTCCCCGGGACACAGAACCCTCAGAATCCGTCTTCCAGGAGGGGGGTGGGCCGCCAGTGGCTTGCGGAGCTGAGATTCCGCACACTTGATAAGGTCTTTCCCTCGTAGTTCTTCTAGGTCCTTTATCACGTCATTGACGATAACCTTTCCGCTGCGGCGATGCTCTATCCGCGGCTCTTCGGGGTTCGTTTCAGCACCGCCAGAGCTATCTGAATCGAGATCGACGACAAGGACATGTGAGCTAGGAGGTGGTTCGTTGAGGAGATCTAGTAGAACTTGTCGGTTAGGACCCCAGCTTGGGAGCTTTCTCCCCCCTTCACTGAAATACAGAATGTACAAATCATCGGTGCCATGCCGAATAATGATTTCATCCAATGAATCAATAGTGGTCTTTGAGTACGTTGCTCCCTTTGCTTTGACCTCGTTGGCGAAGGCTATTTTCCCAACATACTCCTTCGTAATAGAATTGTATGTTTCGAATTCTTCGATTTCATCCGTGTCTTTAAGCAGGGTTTGCAGGGTTTCCGTCCCCTTCGAGCCGTTGCGAATATCGATGATTGTGGCCCTCAAATCATCCTTGAAGGATTCCTCGTCTTTCTCTGCATGCCCTTTCTTTCTTTTAGCTTTTCGGATTTGATGCCCTGGAATGCAAAAGGCGTGCTCATGGAGGAGGTCGAGGTAACTCGAAAGATTTCCTATTACTTTTGCCCAATCTATCAGCCTCTCGAGGGCACGATCAACCGCAATCTTGTCTAGCGACTGGAGGATCCGAGTATTGGCCAATTCTAAATTAAATGACTTGGCAACTTCGGAGAGCGGTAGCAGATGGATCGCAATCGGAACACCCTTCCCATCATTCACGGTGCTGATATGTGAGGGAATAGCTCGTACGAACTCGGAGACCCCTTCAAAGTCGTGAGGGATGCTCTCGTTGCCGACGCCTTGAGCGATAACCTCGAATTTGAATGAAGTTGAGATAGATTTGAGATCGGATTGAGATGTCCCATCGATAGAAAACCCTGACCGGCCGATGTTGCGAACAATTTGACTGGCAATTCCATTGCGATCGGAAGTGTCCGAGGAGCCTTTGGCACCCTGTCGATTAGTGTTCAACCTCCCAAACAAGTCAGAGTCCTCACTCCCATTCCGAACCTCCTGTCGAGCTGTGACAACGACCTGAGCACCCCACTCGATTTGCCAAACGACATGCGTAGCCTCAGTTGAGTCAAAAGCGCCAATGTTTACGTGAGGTAGCAGTTCCTCACCAAGGTGAAGTCTTTCGCATCTTGTTCTCAGCCTGCAAACAGCAGATGCCTCTTGGAGAAGATCGCTAGACGTCCTCATTGATAGGTACTTAGCTCCCCAGCTTGGAGTAAGCAATCCGCACAAAATGCTAATACCTAGCTCTGATGAGATTTCAAGATTCTGGAACTTTTCCTCTAGAGAGTTTGTCGCGATGTGACGGTACATCTGGCTGGGCAAGTCTTGCTCGACAACAAGTCCCTTTGGAAGAGTCCCAGGTTTGAGAAGTGATTGGCCAAGGACTTTCTCCGAGCGGACATCGTACAGAGACCCGAGGGAAACAGCGAGGCCTAGAGTAGGTCGGTATTCGCTATACTCGTTCATTTGGATAGCTTTGGACTTATTGGTCATGTATCACGTCGATTTCAAAATGGTGGTGGTATGAATGATGGGGCTGCAAGAATCAGTTGTAGTGAGATGAAGAGAGAAGACGCTACAGAGAAATCCGACTCGGGTCTTTGGAGGTTATTTATAGTACGTGGCATCACCCCAAGACCTCTGATAGGATGCCTCTGGTATATGGTATTGGGTGAGTGTTGGTTGCACCAAGTGCAAAGAGGTGAGCTATTAGTGGCCTTGCCAACGTCTAAGCGCTGAGACTGCAGGTTGCCCACACCATTATGCCTGCGCGACAGCGCCACCAAGGCGGTCACATTGGGTAGCTCATCGAAACAGAACGAGTGATTGGCTAGGACAGCCCGCTCCTCCTGGTGACTGTTGGTGGTGCACACCTCCCTGATGAGAGAGGAGATGTTGGAAGTACCAAGGTTTCCCCTCACGTCATGATCAAAGTTAATAATACATAGAAGATTCGAGAACTCAAGGATAACTCAAGTATAAAAGACCTTGATGATTCTTGAATAGAAGAATAACAATCAATAACTGAATTCTTCCATACAAGTACACCCGGCATGACTGCGCATCATAACAACAGGAGAGAAGAGACAACGCAGCAGACCTGCTTATTGGCTATTGCTTGTGAGGGACCAAAACCAACTCGGATGATAAAGATAGCAAACCTCTCCCCCAATTGAACACCCTCCAGTAACGAAAACCAAGTACGTGAAAATGGCGCGGTTTAAACCTCGGTATAATAAATTATGATGTGACCTCGGCAGCGTTGGACAAATGCTCGAAGTCCTTCTTAAAAAGAAGCGAAAGCAAAGACAGGCAACTGCATACTACCTACAAATTGTGACAATAGCATATTGTACCCAATAAGCCCTAATCACTCGATGCCATCAAGCTTAGAATGACTTGGACTTAGTCCTCAGGCTCAACGGTTGTTGCCAATTTTCTCCTTCCGTTTGTTCAGGTTGTAAGAATTCAATGAAGTCAGCATTCTCGAGAGAGAATTCAGGCTGGATCGTTGTAGAATGGACTCCATATGTATGCAGAATACGTCTGACTTCCCGCATAACTTTCATAAACCTCTCTCCAGAAGTTGCCCGTGATGACACCTGGACATGCATCGAGCATACCAGCTTATTCTCGTTAAGTGCGAAAATATGGACATGATGAGCGGATAAGACGCCATCTATTCTTTCGACAGCCTCTTTAATTAAGTTAGTATCGATGGTCGATGGCGTAGCCTGGAGTAGGATGGCGGAAGCTGCCAGTACGAGTCGATAAGCGAAAAACATGCTTAGCAGGGCAATGCCCATAGCTAGTGCAGGGTCGATGTATTGTATAGAAGCCACCGGTACTTTCCACACAAGTAACGCTGCAAGTGTGATGCAAATATCTCCCAGGGCGTTCGAGCTGTCCCAGAGAGATACAGTCTGGCTCCGAAGTGACACAGCTTGCGGATCAGCTGACAAGAGCCTATTCCACAATGTCATAATTCGGGCGTTCCAACTACGTAAATAGTCTCGCACGGGAGACAGCAACCCTGGAATTATGTCAACGCGATCAGCCACAGAACACAGATGCGATAAACACTTACTCAGAAAGTCGCTCCTCCGCCTGTTGGCGATCTTGCTTTCATTCATATCCCGGTCATTTTCGTTGGGGTCTGAAATAATAGGTGGCTGAAGGTTATGGTTTCCAAGCTCGCCAGCTTCATCCTGTGGTCGCTGGTTCCTCATTTTATTGGCACTAGATGCTCGACCCTTCGACACCGAAGGTCTCCTCTCCATACCTGATCTAACAGGGTAGCATAGTTGCATAAGTAGTCGAGAGAACAGGTTCAAAGCGAGGCAAGAAACCCCCGTAGTGAAGATAACAAATGGCTCGGTCATTGGCTCTAAGTCTATAAACTGAGATACGGCATCGATGACAATTGCGATGGAGAGACCGATCAAGAGAGCCGCACTTAACATTACAGTGACAATCTCTATTCTCAACAACTAATCAGGGGTCAGTTATACCTGATGGGGCGGAAATGTCGTCAGGTAGATTGAGTCATGTCGTACACCAAAACTATACCTGTCGGTTGATGGCCGATGAACCACCTGAGCTGACCATAGTGCCATGACTCGGCTCACTATGATATATATCTAAACATCACTCGTATCAGCTTTCGGTCCTAAATTCTACGTCCTCTGTCCCTAGAGCATTGATGAAGACATACACTCCGTAATGCATCAGCGACAAATACGGTCGAGTGGAAAGCAATACCAACGGCGAGCTTTGCTAGTAGTTCCAGTAGATCAACTACTAGCGCAGCTCCTGCTAGTTTATTGCTCTCTTCCATCGAGGCTTTGAAGTTCTCACTGTGGTCTTACTTTCAATGGGCAAGCAACATAGGGAAAGGCAATAGTCGTGCTTTTTTATAAACATGCGCAGCGAGTTTTAGAGTGTGACCTTTATCTCGGGAGATATCTAATCCATAAGAAGGCAAATGGTGGATTAAGGCATAGACCCAGCTTACCCGGGCTGTGATCTGTCAATTTCTCCTAGAAAATGCAGTAAGCAGGCAGGCAATGCAGCTCTGATTCGATTCAAACATGTCGTGGGCGCATGTCATTGGCAAATGGGTTGAAAATCAAGGCCGCTTAGCCTAATTCAGATAATACTGCTTGGCGCGGGTAACAAGCCTTAACAAGGAACCCAGTGGGCATAATCAAATCTGTCAGACTCTTCACAATTGCATTGTAATGGCGACCTCCAACTCGTAAAGTTACTTGTCTTTTGAAACTTTCTTTCCAGAAGTCAAACCATGAATGAATTGGCAACTCAATATTGGATAAGATGCCAGGCCAGTTTGTACCCGAAGCTTAGCCGGCGATTTCGACAGTCTGGCACAGTCAGGATTAGTGATTATACCGCAAGAAATAAAAGATCTACTCAATGCAGATACAAACGATTCCAGGTCTACAGAGATTAATTAAAGATGGCCAGGCTAAACAGCTGACTACCCGTGCACTTGACGAAAAGAGATCAGATCTACAAGTAATAACGATCGGCAATCGGCAATGATAATCAGCAATAAAGATGGTCTAGAACGTCGGATGTTAGGGATTAATTGAACTGCCGACACAATAGTTTATCCGAGAAATGAAGACCAAGACCACGACCCCGACGACAATTCTTTGCTAAGACTACCCTAAATGTACTATTTTAATATTAAAGATTATTTAACAATTTGATTTAAATAATCTTGATCTTGTAATTAAATAATAAAAGATAATTAGGCTCCTGACATTTCTCTAACTAAGTATATAAACTTCTGCTTTCGAGTTGTGTCTGAGACACTGCAGCTTTTTTTTCATCTCACGGCTCACGAGAGGGGTTGCCGCAGCCATGCTGAATCTGTCAATTCACGCTTTTATTTGGATCTCATATTTTTTCTCTTCAAAGGAACCAAAGGAAACGTTGCATTGAGAACGAAAACAAGATAACAGCATCGTTGCTGCGCCAATGTTATTTTCCATGTCAATGCATCAATGCGCTGACACAAGTCCCGAGAAATTAATCTTCAAGGTCAGTACTTGGTAACAGACTATGTAACAGAAGAGGCGCAAACAAAGTTAATTCGCAAATACGACTGAAACTTTCAGCTAAGACCTCACAGCATGTGCCGAGACCCACGAATAAGAAAAAAACAATCCGATGGAAACACTCCAGATGGACTTTTCGGGTCCCTCAGACACCGTTATCTGCGATCTTCGTGACGTCACAATGTAAGATCTGAGAAGAAAAATAATCCGTAAACAAGAACGAGTGAGTGACTCAGCGCCTCACGGGTAAACACAGCTGCCGGCCTCCGCGGACGAAACCGCAACAGGCGGTGCAGGGGTTATGGTAGCCCCCGACATTCCGCCCGCAGATCGACAAGCCCCTGCGCTTTGTTTCAAGTCGCACAACAGCATAGGACAACAAGAAGCTAAGAACGACTTCCATGCCATGCACAAAGCAGAACGAGGAGCCAAAACCAGTCCTTTTTACAAAGTTGACCTGTATAAGTTGCGCTACCCAATCTCTCCTCGCCTTTCGTTCGCCTGCCACCCGAGCTACTGTTTCAACTTTTCTCCCTCCTAACTGACGCAGTCGGCCAACTTTGCCTGACCCTCACCTGCAGACGCCTTCTCCAGATCTCGGCAGTCATCACTCTGTCGGCAATACGACGGTTTACGGCTGCATTGCGCCAGGTACACCTACCACATAATCAACCGCCAACAGCTTCTGGTGTGTTCAAAAATGCGGTGTAGGATGGCCAGATCGTTCCCCGAGGATTCATTCGCCTTTAGATAACAACGGCCTGACTTCCCCGCACGGGNNACGGGATTATTTCGAAGAACAAGCGCTTGCCCTACCAAGCTAAGATGCATGATAGCTGACGGCACGAAAGTTTCAAATACATGAGACGTAGGCTAATAGATGGACGACTCCCCATGGTTATCGAGGAAACTCTACGTGTTGTGTGCAGATTACAAGCAACCATAGCCACGATTGGTCTCGCCAGACCGAGGCCGGATTAGTAAACCACAACGCTGGCCAATATGTTGTTGATAGTTGGTTGAGATCCCGATTTGGAACAGTCCAAGCCCTTGTGCGCGCTGCCGTTCCGACGAGTATAAAAAGATCGAATTGGCAATATTCGTCGTAGAATTGATAACCCGTTCATCAACGAGCGTCTGAATTCGCCCATCCTGTTACCAGACAAAATCGCGAGTCACGAGGAGTAAAATGAGACAGAAACCTGCTCTTTTCGCATTACTCCTTCGGAGTCGAAGACCGATACTCAATCTATGGCATGGCGTCAACAACAGAGTAAGCTCTAGAACCCTCAAAAAAGATGTCAGAACCTAAAATGCGGTAGGGAAGCCACTATTGGACTAACGATAATGGCTACTACGTGTACTTCAACAGGCGAGTGTTGCACCGGTGGAGGGATTATGTAACAACCTACTGACTAGCTTCCACGACAAGCAGTGACGGCAGTATATACATCCATCGTGGGTGAAACTTGTAGCAGACAGATGATAGGAAGAGTCTGTGATGTGTTGCTGCTTAGCACTGCTATGTGAAAAGTGTTTCTGGCAACGGAAACAGTAAGTATTTGGGTGTTTGCTTTCGAGATGCTGTTCGAGCGCATAAGGGGTAACGAAGGATCGGTTACAGGGCTCGCAGTACTCCATCTTTCCCTCTTGTCCGTTCCGAGGCAAGCTCTTCTTTAGTTGGCGATCGTGGAGTCGGTGGAGGTGAGATGTAAAAAGCTAGGTGCGGGGTAGAGAGGATGATGCGGGTTTCATGTTTCATCCACGCCGCGTTGGTTCATAAATTCCCATAAGCTATTGCATAGCTCAAGCCTATTATAGTTATATATGACTGGAAACATGAATCCTCATTTGTTGTAGAAGAAGGTGAGCTCGATGTTGTTAGATACTGTACTACGAATTTGGGCATGACATTGACAATAGAATGGAAGCTATAAGGTCCGCAATATCCTTGTCTGAGCAAGAAGTTACCCAGTTTGCACAGCTCCAAGAGACCAAAGAGAGCATTCGCCAATACATGGGCGTTGTCGCTGATGCAGGCGAGGCTTTAGGCGACGAGTGATGCAACATTTTCGAAGACATAACGATGACTGGTAGCAGCTATGGCATTTCAGTGTCAACCGTGAAAGACCTGGTTGTTGCGAGACGAATCAAGCCCTTCAATTAGCATCCTCGCGTGCGACCGCTAAATCCTGGTTGGACAGAGAAGAATGCACTAAGAGCCAAATTGGCTAGCTTACTGACCGCGAAACTCAAAATGCCAATTTCAGCTAACCCGATGGCTTTGACTAGCGCCTCCAACACGGGGTATCTCTTTGACCGGCACAAGACTGCAAAGCGGTCAAGACAGGGATATCAGGCCAATTAGAGGAATGAATTCTGCTAATACAGGCCAACTTGTATATAAGAAGCTGGAAGCCAATAAGCATAGATATAGAAGATCAGTAGCCAGTAAAAATCAGAAAAATAATAGGCTATACTATTATGGATGTAGTCAAGATACAAAGAAATACGGGCTTTTATATAGCTTACCTCTATAAAGCCTCTGTAGCCGTCTGGTACGTGGGGTCAAGTGGGTTGAGTGACCTTTTGCAGTCTTGTGCCGGTCAAAGAGATAGATTGCCTTCTGATTACCCCTGTCTACAGCGCCCGTATCACCCCTGTTATCACTGTAACCCTGCCAAAACTTTAAATTTTCAGCGATACCCACGTCACACTGCACACTGTGGGGGCCAGGGTGACTTGACTACCCTACTGCTTGATTTGATCTTCTATTTTCTAGGGAAACAACTCTCCCCTGTAAAAATTCTTTCTTGGCACGCACTGTTAGTGCAGTGTCAGGAGCGGGATTTTCTGCAGGCCATGTGACCACACAAAAACTGCGGGGACGCTATCGGCTCCCTAACAGCAGTTTTCAGAGAAGGAATTTTGGAGAGTTCGCCTTCTCTGACAACGCCTTTGTTGGATCTCATGGCGGCACCTCAGAACCAGAACGCCTTAGATATCGGAGGGCGATGCCTCGGGCATTTGTAGCGACATCCTTCCGATCAA
>JAAIJJ010001592.1:0-23870 GCA_020976545.1 Fusarium sp. Barmshour
GATACACTGGGTGCCTACTCGTGGTAGCACTCCTCACATATGCTATCGAATACACCTGCCGAAAGTTTCTTTTCATCTTCCGCCTTGTTCTCTTCCTTGCATCCTTCGCTATAATGACTAATCAAGGGCCCGAAACGCAACAGATTAAGCGGTGGCTGGACACCGCTGGCATTAAAGACATGAAACAGCTAGCAATGTTGAAGGACGTACCGAAAGCAGCAACAGCGGGGCTGCAGGCTCTTGCTGTGCTTCTCAATCGCGGCGGCTTGCAGGATACCAGCGCTCAACGTAGTTAGAGGTTTTATTCCTCGAAAAGCTCAATGCCCGCCACGCATCCATCTTTGTCTCCTCCAGCACGATTGAGGAAGGCATGAGATCCCTTCCAGGATGTATATATATAGGCGTCAGGGTCGCAAGGCATTACGCCCACTACGTACAGCGCGACCGATGCGCGTTTAGCGGTAGGGAAGAGGTTTCCGCAACGCGTAGCATCAGATATCACATAATTTGATTCGTGTTCCACTCTTTTCAATTCGGACATGGAGTAGCCAAAGCTATCTCGAATTGATATCTGTTGGAGATAGTTATAGGTTCAATATATTCCACTTCCCTTACTGAAATGGTAATCTCTAATAATACCAGACGTGTGATTCCTCTCTCTATGCCCTACGCAAAGCCACTTTGTGTTGACTCTTTCCCAACAACCACCCATGTGTGCCTCACAAGAGTGGTGTCGAAAAGCCGGCTCTTGACAATCCCGAACAACTTGTTGCCTCCGTGTCAAATTATTTGAAAGCTCGCCTTCTTGATAACGCATCTTCAAACATGAGGCGGCGCCGTCCACGGCAAGAAAATGTGTGCCTCGCTCCGTTGTCAGCCTACTATCAGGCAAAGTGCAAGTTTCGGATTCTGAATTGGTATGAGCAGGTGATACAGGGTTCTCGTCAGCATCCTCTGTCCTGCGATCTTCGCTGGATAATCGAGATGCAGTGGTATGACCTGATGATAGTATCCCAAAGCTGGCATCTGAAACGATATGTCCTCCACGTAATCGTCTCTTACTATTATCGATTTTGAGATAACTGCGCTCCCTTCGAAGCCATGCCGCGGGGTCAGCGATGAAAGCACTCATCACTCTTGCTTGGAACTCCACAACTGTGTTCCTTTCTTCTCCAGATGCCTTGCAGGAGGTTGAAATATCGTGATCTGTACGCCTACATGACTGCCTGTCGTGAGTCCCAGCAGTCCTTCCGGGGCCGTTACCGAGCTGATGCCCATGGTGATCAGGTGATTTGTTCAATACCTGAGACTCCATTATTTGGATTGTTCATTAGAATCGGCTGGCGGACCAAGGTCGAGTGTTTCTATACTGTACCTCAGATGACTGTGTATTGCACGAGGCATCCATATATTGCTTCTCAACAATACTCGTCGTGGTACAACTAGTCTCTCGTGCCATTCCCCACCCACCCCTTTACCGGGAGCATGTTGCTCATGACATAAAGCACATCACCAAGGATGAATACGGCTCGGTGGACAGGCATTTTGACCCACCTCACTACATCATAAGCCACATAACGCCAACAACTTACTCAGGCCAGTTCAGTAAGATCTACCGAGATTTTTCTTAGAATAGAACCCCCTAAGGTACATCTGTGTAAGAAAACACGACGTTTCGGTCATGCGCTGCTTTTATCGTACTGTAAATAATTTGTCTGAGTCATCTGCTCTAACGAGTCATCCCGGCATCGACACCTACCAACTGTCGGATTTCCGAACCAATGTTGTCACGGTAAACGTCATGCTAGGGCAAAGAAAACTGAGGCATGATGGCATTTCTACAACAAAGGAAAGCAACGAAAACCGAAGTGATGCTTTATTCTGTCTTGAACGGAAACATTTTGTCATTATTATGTATGCAAAGAGTGTTGCATGACAGTAGAAATCTATTGGCTTCGAGATTATTGCGCTCCCTTCCTACCCCTTAGTAGAACTCCTCAGTTTTGACAATGGGTGAGGGGATTTAACTATAGTAGCTCAGTCGTTGGTTCGGCATATAGTATCCCAACATACTCCATTATCTGGGTCATCCGAATTCATGCTTAATTTGCATCTCGTCTGTTCGACTGATCTTCATAAAGACACTTTCTGTACGCAAACAGTAGTCCTGCTAACCTATAACTGAGACTCCAAACTTGTACATCGAGGACCTTTCGACCGCTTTTGGACATAAGAAGTCGATGGGGGGCGTTGAGGTACTGAAAATTTCCGGGGTGAAACATGTGGTAGTGGCGAAGTTGGAGAAGACACTAGAAGAGGATTATGAATCAATTGAAAGCAAAGCTTTTCGCCCTCATCAATCCGGCTCTCTGATACGGAACCGAGTAAATGGAGCGATACGAGTGAAGCGTTATGTTTCACTATACGATTTTACTGATATCAAATACCTTGCCCATCCCGACATAGCAACGATATACTCAATCTATGAAGAAATGCCCAATTATGTTCTCGCAGGAGAATATCTAGAGTTCAATCTCGTCGATTTGTTTCAACTGACAGAGGTAGAGATAGCGAGTGCAACGTCACAGGTGAGAGATACCACTGAACCCTGGCGCAAATTGAGGGTGTCTCCACTGGAAGTCCAATTACTTACCACTGACCTCTCAGATTATTAGTGGATTTCGTCACCTTTCTGAGTCACTAGTTAGAGCTGAGCTTGATGAAATCCGGGTTTCTCTTGTCGGTCGAGTGAAGATCGGTAATTTCCCTCTCAACTTAGCCAAAGCTTTTTTTTGTCTTTTGGCCTTTTCATTTTACTTCTCCTCCAGCTGACCTACGCAATCATTAGTTGTTCAGACCTCCTCCGATTGGCTAAGAGAACAGCCAATGGGGCCAGGCATCAGCGAATACTGGCATGCTACTTTCATAAACTTCTTTCACTCAATGTTACCTAAAAGAAATGGAAGACCCTTTGTCTCAGAATTGGCAGACGACTTTCTTAGAGCGTCTGCGACTTGTATTCCGTCCCATAGAGTAAGATTCGCAAGAAGCATGACGAACCCTAGATATTGAATCTATACTAATGTACATACAAGCACGAGTTTCTAAAGCTGTCTCGAGGTACGGATGGGCTCGCACCCCGGGCGAAATTTCGATATGGATGCCTTTTGAGCGAGACGATTCATAAAGCATGAAACCTGTTGTATATGAAGTCATCAAGAAACCAGGATAAAGCTACGTTGTTCTACCTAATGCCATGGGCATGAGAAAAGCTCAAATGGAACTATGTAGCATGTTGAGTAGCTATCCATCTATTCAGCATTATTTCATACACACCAGCTATTGGTCAATATAAGATGTGGCAGCACTTTAAATTCGTACTCATGGACACAAGGATCATCCACGGAACGGTGCACTGGTGATAAAAGTTGCTCTACTACAGTACCGCGGGTTTTTATGATTATGCAAGTAGTTAGATCCACCTCATCCTAGCGCGCCCCGAGTATGTGCGTCGCTTCCGGGCTCCTGAACCGTCTTTGCATTGGGTTTGTCTAATTCTTTCCCGAATATGATGAGGGGTAGCATTCGTGTAATTTTGTAGCAGGCCCAGATCAGCTAACCCAGTGATGCACTTATACAAAGATGACTGACACACACAAAGGACGGCTGTTAAATGCGTCGCAGGTGACATACAGAGTGAATAATACATGTGGATCGGGTCCAGAACTAAATGTCAGACCACTTCACGTATGCAAACTTCACTCAAAAGTAGGGCGGGGCCCTTAATTCCAGACAAGCTAGGAACCAATTCTTTTGTGTGAAGCCCGGCAGGAGCTGGAGACGAAGGCGATGCGTGTCCTTACAAGAGGCCAACCAATAATTCGTTGGTCTACGTACAATGAACACGTCGATTGCCGGTGCTTCCTGCCTGGTCAGCTTTTGCAGCCATCACATGTAATTTTTTCACACATCTAGAGCAGTCTAGACTCACAATAAACATCCCTGTGAGAGGGAAAGATGATTCCTTGAGAGATATACGCTACGCTCGGCCATCACCATAGGCTTTCCCGACCTTTCAATGCAGGGCTTTGTATTGCTTCATCGAACTTCAGTTGTGTTCAGGGCGTAAGCATACCGCCCCATACTACAGGGATGATATCTCTTGTTACGCAATGATGACTAGTATGTAACGTTATTGGAGGCGAAGAGGGCAGAGTTAGACACACTACAGGAAACCATTCATAATCGTCGTTGACTGGAAGCCGTCAGAGTGATGCAACGAGCTTCAGCCTTAGATGGACCCACAGAGTTATCATCCATGATCGATTGTGATTAATCGATAAATACACGCCAAACTTAAGGTATCCGTTACTTATGAAGCTCAAGACATATGCAAGGCATATGCATACCGTCCAATTCTGACCAAAGCCGGTGTGAAAGCCACGCATCACTAACGCGCGGCCACGAATACGGTCATGTCCAGAACACGAAAATGTGATATTTCTACTTTGCAGATACCAAGCATCATGAACCTGCCTTTGGGAAACAACACAGGATAAACTTTCTTATTATGTGAATGGTCGTATGATCATAGATTTAATCCATAAAACGATTCACTAAGCCATCAGAGCTTGCCCTAGGGACCATTATTTAGGATCCCTCTCTTTGTCTGGAAGACCCCATTTGCCCTTGTTTCCGCCAGCCAACCTCTGATACTAAACCAGCTACCAGAGACCTCAGTGGTGTCCATTCTAATCACTCAGTTTCATCGCTTACTCTCCAGCAGCCTCCTCAAGTGATGGCGGCGATTAATCTGAAAAACGTTCCCCCGGGTGATCGGGATAATATGATCTTGCATAGAGCCCATTTTCATTATGAGGCAGAAGTAGACACGAACTTCGGCTCCATTCTATTAACTGCAATCGTTGCTAGCGGCGGCCTTGTCCTTGGCTATGATTTCGGCTGTGTGAATGGACTTATCCGAACTAATTCCTTTATTGCCGTCGTCGAAGGTCCTGGAGAAACCAAAATATCTCAAAATAATGTGGCCCTCGTTATGTCTATCCTTTTCTGCGGTGCTTCTTTTGGGGCGATCAGCGGTGGTGCTCTTGGAGACCGACTGGGTCGTAAGTGGCTCATCCAGCTTAGCTCTGCCGTCTATGTGGTAGGCGTGTCTTTGCAAATGGCGGTTGGTTTCTACGACTCTGCCTTGGTACTGGTTCTCATCGGCCGCCTGATCGGTGGGGTTGGAGTGGGGATCAACTCAGTCGGAACTGTATTATACATGACAGAAACGGTGAGCCTCCTAGACTTCCTCAACGCAATGTTCCTAGCATAACTCCGACTTCACCTCACTTTACCACTTTCTGCCGAAGGAATCCCACCCGTTTGCTGTCGACTTTTTCTTACTGACCTCTATCAGTGTCATTCTTCTCTCCGAGGCTACTTGATTGCCGGATATCAAGGATGCGTTGCTCTGGGCCTGCTAGTAGCTACCTCCATTGCCTGTCTAGTCGGCAGAGATACCGATATATCCGCCTATAGATGCCTTGTTGCATGTCAATTTATCTGGCCGATACTCTTGGCCATAGGCGTTACGTTCATACCTGAATCACCACGTCATTTAGTCAACATGGGTCGCAATGAAGAAGCCTACACTGCCCTATGTCGCTTGCGAAATCCAAAACCGCAGAGCGAGTTAGATAAGCAGCGTGTGGGGATGGAGTTGAGCGAAATTTACTTCAGCCACGAGACTGGCCTAGGTCCAGAAAGAGTCTCATTTCGAGAACTTGTCAAGGAATGGTTTTGCGCTCGCGTAAAAGGCATCGCTAGAACACCTCACAGAAGAATCCATCCTCTGACCTTCAGTGTCTTTCTACATACTATGTACCAATGGTACGTTGCCACACGGAATGAATCTACAACCCGGACACGAACTGACCATTCATCTCCTAATGTAACAGCACAGGTATAAACTTTATCATGTTCTCCTTGCCCTCGCTCGCTGAGTCTGAGGAGGCTCTCAGCGAGCCCCTTGTGATCGCCCTAGTCTTTTCCTTTGTCCGCCTTTGTGCCATGCCCATGTATATGTTGATATTCCGAAAGCTCGGTCAGCGCCGGACGCTTTTCTTCGGCGGATTGGCCGTGTCGTCATGCCATTTTCTCACAGCCATTGTTGGTATGGCAGTTGGTTTGACTCATGAAGAGTTTGTGGTCAACCGTGTCCAGCTTGTCTTCATGGCTCTATTCCTTTTTCTCGTTGCGTCAAGCTGGGCACCTGCAGTGTGGATCATTACTGGAGAAATCCCTTGCACTGCTACAAGATCCAGGGATATTGGGATTTCCGCCGGAGTTCACTGGCTATGGGCAATCTTCGCATCTGTCTATACACCATATCTCATCGAGTTTGAATGGATCAGAAGGTCTGCGATCTTTTTGATCTTCGCCTTTCTATCTCTGGGCAGTTGTTTATTTGCTTACTATTTTGTCCCTGAGACGAGTAGGTTATTCCTTGAGTATATCGAGGTTATCATTCAAGAATCAGATCCACGTGTTACACGAGAGTGGAAGCCCAGTGATACCTTTGGCTGGCGGAGAGATCCTAGGACTGAAGTGAAGCATTGTCGAGTGCCCAGAGTTCGAAAAAGGTGGACATCACTGAGAGAGTAAGATGAAACCAGCATAGAACAGGAGAGGATTTCAATCAAAGTGGACTATTGAATACAACTACTGGTGTTATATATATTTGTATAATAGCATTCCGATCATCCTTCTCTGCTAACATCTACGCTTAGTTATGGCAAGTTCCAGTCTTGAAAACAAAACCTTGACTGCATCTCTGTGTCGGTGCAAAGTATTTTGTGCAGCAGAGCTACCACTAAGGATATATGTTGTCATACCTAACAATTGATATGAAGACGTGATTTTGACGTAGAAAATATGAGGCAATTACCTACCACGGCATCGTTGACGCTCCGCGTGCGGCTTGCAGTACATATCGGGAACGTCTTCGGTGAACACTTGAGCGGCATAAGATAGCACCGAATCAGGTGACCAACCACATATCGTCTAATACGGTAGCAAAGCGCTAGCGCTGACATCCTCGCCAAACAAAGGATCAGCCCCTGTGTAAGAATACTCCCATACTAACAGATATTATTGGTAAACCGAAGCATAGATACACCTCTTCACTTCCCCACGAAACAACCTTCACTTAATCCGTTGCGGCTTCGCTAGCACGCGTCTATTTTCTTGTCTGTGTTATTCAACAGCCTTAAGCCAAGATATCGATGATACTTAATTATTAAAGGATCTTTTTGCCTAGATATCTTTCGACAATTTGTTATAGCGCTCTGTACTCTTCGTGTTGGGCATTCAAGCGAATTATGTGAAGCCCAAAGGGGAACGAGGTTCCCTGGACTCTTCATCCTACTATAGGCTCTGGGTAGAAGCATTCTCTAAGGCCATCGGATATTCCATGCAGTCCTAACAGCGTGCTATATTTCCAAGATACTGGCATAAGATGAAATATACACTCCGATGGATTCGTTGATTTTACACCTGTTCTATAGCTAATAGGCCTTGTCGTATTGTCGTTGAATACAAAGTGTAGTAACACTATATAATATGCAACCTTGAGCTTTAGACTGTTTCCACGGCTGAGGCACAACTTTGAGAACTACCGGCTTCCACTTGATGTTCCAGTTCGTAGCAAGGAACGCAGAACAAGCCATAGTATGACAACATGTTCTTTTGCTGTGGATAGGACTGAACGTTTACTACTTCCTCTTTGTTCGTATCTTTCGTACGGGATGGCAAGAAACGTTGGTGGTGGCTTGCTTCGATTGGTATCCCAGATTAAAAAGCCAAGAAGTATGGATAAAATCACTATAGAGGCATAGAACACCGATCCATATAATACAGCACTTGTTCCTACCGCAAATGAGAAGCTTTGTGCTTCATTTCGTGCTACGACCACACAGATGATTATGGTAATTGCTTCTATCATTGACAAAGCCCATAAGCCCCATCTGACAACCGAGATACCGGAGGATATCTGGGATAGAACCCACCAGGCGCTAGAGCTAGCCATGAGGAGAATGAATAACCATTTAGTAGCTATAGCTATGCCTTCTGTGCGTTTATAAGAGTCTTCGCGGTCTGATGGCGACAACCGGATAGCAGCCAGTGGTTTGCGGGTAACTTCGCCATCGATCGAGTAAATGCCAGTCCCGTCAACATGTATACAGAGAAACTGGTGAAGTTCAAAGTCAGGGCTCATTGTCATTCTTTCAGCGGTTACGTTCACGACTGAAAACGCCGCAGTACTCGTAACCTGTACTATCAGTCAGTGTGGAATTAGAAACATGGAAATCGGATAAACTACATTCAAAAATGAGCAATGAGTTGTGTCTAAAGGATTTGGTGGAACTAGGAAAATCAACGGTACGATTAAGAAGAGCCATGAGAGGAAGTAGCTTTGCTCGTGAAACATGTAAGTTGAGGCGTCTCAAACCTATCTGATAATAGCCTTGCTTGAGAGAAAGATTTATAGAGCTTGTCCCGCAGCTCATACCAATAAGTAGCTTTTTTCTTTTATTGCTTTAGTTTATTAGTCAATGAATGCACCCAACCACTAGAGGTATATTCAACTGCTATTAGTTTCATCTGACCTCGTGATAAATCGGGCATGCATAGGCTATCGTATTAGTCTAAATATATAAGATGATGGGACAAGAATAGACATGGCGCAGTCGAATGAAGAAGGGTCTTATTTGTGTCTATTTTCGTAATACGTAGATCTATGTTGCGTAGAAGGCTGGGGAAATATGCAAATTAAGGCAAAGCTACAAGTTAGGTTACCTCGCTATCAGTCGTTCAGAGGGAAGCGTTCTGGATTTCACCAGCATTATCGCTTGACTAACAACTACTATTGGCAATATCGCTTAATCTCATGATTTCTGCCACGCTGACAGCAAATCGCTACCCAGAGGCTTTTCTTCAATACTTTGTTAGCACTAGCTTGGACATGTCTTTTCGATGTAGTCCTTACCGTAGCTAAATAAATATTTCATAGGATTGAGCTTCGGTGAATATGTTGCTTGTTATTCTGCTATGGCGACTATCCTCGGCAAGCGTCTCTATCAGGTTCATGTTTATTGAGTGAAAGGAGATGTTATCCATAGATACGACAGATCTGGGCTCTGTCAGTCTACTGAAGAAGGGAAGCAGCCTTCTAAGGTACCACGGAAATCATCTGACTCTATCCAAGCTGTAGGATGACGGCATCTTCAGTCCCATACTGCAATGTAATCCTGTGAACTGGGGCAGGGTTTCTCTGCTGGGAGTGTAATGCGTCTCAATCTCGACAGACTGTGATCTGTGACGTTTGCATAGATGGATATTCTTTTTCAAGGTTAACAGTGAGACTTAACCTTTATGCAATCACTTGGTAAATCTCGGCTTTGCTCCCTCTCGATGTTCTGCGCCACCCTCTTGAGCCGGTCAACATGCTTCAGCATCTTACCTAGGGTGTAAGCAATTCCACAGAATCCTGTTCTCCCGGACTCCTAGCGCATATGATACAACTTTCACGCCAACGGGCTATGTGGCTTCCAGGCTCCTTTTCTGGACGCTAATCAGTGACTTACTTCACACCCTACGACTTTGTGTGGTAAAACCTAGCGGATGCAGGCTTCTAGCCCTTCAGGGTGGTCGTTGGTAATTGACAGTGGAGTTCTATCTTTACTACTTATGTCTCCTTCATGTTACTTTATCATACAGAGATAGTTATAACACTCAGAAAAATCGATGTTCTAAAGGCTTACACCGTATTCGAGATCAAATTCCTCTCCTATTATCGTATCCTAACCAGATTTCGAAGCAGCTGCCAGAGGACCTAATGGCACTCCTTACCCTACCGCCAGAACTTTACTTCGAACTTGCTGCTTTCCTCGAGGCGAAAGACCTTGTCAAGTTGCTTCACACTAGCAAGCAAGTCTACCCTATCATCGAATACATTTTATACTACCGGGATACAAAAAGCAACAGCCCAGTTAGCCTCCTCTGGGCGGTAAGAAAGGGAATGATAAACACGGCCAGGAAAGCCCTCCGTGCTCTGGGGTGTGAGCGGATTTCCCACGACCTACAGTCTAAATACACAATCGGATTGATACTAAACGAAGCTCTTTGCCTCGCGGCATCGGGGGGACATACACATATCGTTCAACTCATTCTCGACGAGGGCGCTGATGCTAATGCACAAAGAGGAGGGCGCGCAACAGCTCTACAACTAGCAGTATTGCATCGCCACCAGGAGATTATCAATCTTATTCTGACTGCCTCTAGTTAGTTCACCAGTTAGGCGTCTTAGCAGTATATAGAATACGGTTTGTAAAGAATGTAATGATTCTTTATTAATTCCGCTTTCTATTGCTTCATTACTTTGTTGTTTGGTTGAGAGTTTGCTTGATGCTATATCGCCTCTAAAATTTGAACACGTAAACGAGCTAGAAGAGACACCGAAAACTCTTCTCTCCAAGATTTGCATTAATATAAATGATCCCTAATCATTTCTCTAGCGTAAAAATCCGACCCTGAGGCAACGGTTAAACCGTAAAATGGTGATTTTGACTGAAATGAGGTTGGGACGCAAGGTCACTTGGAATCATTGGCGCCAATGGAGCCGTTGATACACACGGTCGATAACGCAGCTGTAGTCTATCCCTTCCATAACTAAACCCCGTGGAAAGAACCACGAGGGTGGTAGCGGATGAATAATTGTGGCTTCTTCCAGAACGACATCAATTCGACCTCTTCAAACCAGTGTAGGCTCTTATCGACAAGTTCCCAGTCAAAGGAGTATACCATAGTGGCGAGAATCAGACTCGCTTCGAGATAGGCGAGATTGACGCCTAAACAAGCACGAGGGCCAATAGAAAATGGACGGCTGGCCTCTTTGTTATTTCCTGTCTGACCTTCAAGCCAGCGTTCAGGACGGAACTCATCAGGCTCTGGGAAAAACTTCTCATCGTGAGACATAACAAAGTTGTCCACCGACACTTCAGTGCCAGAAGGAACGTACCATCCGTCAATCATTGCCCCAGGACACGTCCGCGGAAGACCAAGTGGTACAGGAGGAAACAGACGAAGACCTTCTTCGATGACAGCGCGGAGGTAAGGCAGCTGGTTTAATGAATCCCCTCTGATTTCATCGAGCGAAGCAAAAGAAGATCGTACTTCACACTGCAGTTTCGCCAGTGCAGTTGGAGATTTCAAAAGCAGATATGTGACACCCGCTAAGAAGGTGGCCGTGGTTTCGGACCCATCCAATAGCAATATCTTAGCTTGCTCCGCAAGATGATCACGGTTGAAGCCACCGTCTCTAAGAATGTGCGCGAAAAAGTCCCTGCGCTGGTTGGAGTCGCCCATCTTTATACGACGAGCGACCTTCTCCTTTGTCAGACTTTCATGGAACGCCATGCTGTCTTTAAGATCTCCTGGTATAAACAAAGATAGAAGTCCTTCCGAAATACCCAGTCGCTTTGCTGCCTGAATTATGGTGAAGTGTTTTATAAATTCCAAGATGAGTGCAACGTATGTATCTGGCTCCCAATTCGCAACCGATTCAAACGACTCCCCAAATGTCAATTCACCTATTGTCTGTCAGCACTGTTATAGTCTTCCCAGATCTGTCACTGGTTTCGTGCCAGCTGGTGTAACACACCGATGATGTCGAAGGTAAGCCAGGTGAACGCACTCGACATATCTACGCCACCAGTTCCTGGACTGCCGCGTTGGCTAATCTGGTGGGCAAATAGCCTGCTGTGCCTCTGAATCGTACTCTCGGCCTCCCGAAGGGCACGAGCACTGAAGGCGTGAGAAAGGGATCGTCGTTGGGACCGATGCGATTCTCTGTCAATGGTGAAAACGATATCAGGATGCTTGATGGACGCGCCTCGGTTGTAAAAGTATTTACTCTTTGGGAAAGGCGATTTGTTACCCGCGGCATGATTATAGATGTTTCTGTATGCTTGTGGAGTCTTGAAACTAAGCTCATTAGGTGCAATCCTCACCACATCGCCGTATCTGTCGTGCAATTTCCTCATTACAAATGGATAATTGCCTCCAGTCCAAGCACGGAGGAACCAGAGCTAGTTTGGATCTACATCAGCGACCGAACTGCAACGAAGAAAAAGAGTCCTTGCTAACCTGACTGCAAGCGGCAAGTTTGGGTCCTGGAAATTTGGCGAGTGGATGATAGAAAAGACGATAAAGGCATAAACCAGAGAGCCCGACCAGTATCTGTTCGTTGGGTAAAGTAGAAAAAAGCCAGAGTCAGTCCAAGTGCAAACGGAAATGGAATAGGCATAGAATACCATCGCAAGAGAAAGAGCGACCCCGATGGGGGCGGTTGTTGATAGAAAGTTCATCGAACAGGACGAATCAATGCCTCCTAATATCAATGTTATCTTTGATATGTTTGCCCTTCTGCCTTTTTACAAAGTGAAGTCTGAGGTAGCGAGAGCTTATCTAAAGACCCAACCGGCGTTATGTAACTAATATTGGTGAGGTAGCAACCTCCGGTCCTGTCTGTCAGTAATGATCACGATTTCGTAGGATGAACCTAAGATCCTAGGGGGTCAGGTACCGAGTTTAAAGTTACCTAGTGAACATCTATATCCACCTTAATGAAAGAGTGGAAACTTTCTTTCTCATGACTGCTCCCCATACGTGCTATTCTCCTTTTACTCGATAGGAACTTCTTCAAACCCTGCGAAAGAAGAGTTTCCAAATTCCAGAAATCTACGCTATCATTAAAAGAACATATCGATATTATAGAGAGTTGACGATTTCGTGAATCTGTTTTAAGCTACGATTAGTCGCAAATATACAGTAGTTGCTATCGTAGAGGCTTACCGTAAACATCTTACAATGGTACATTAGCTCATCTGCTTTATGAACCAACGACTAATAAAGCTGCTACCGATCATGTTCTTGACACCCGCCATGCGTAGTATGGCAGCTTAATGGTCCGCCTTTATGACTCCCAATCAGATTTAAGATCACCTCCATATCGCTATCGCCCTGCCTTGGCAGGGCATCATGAGAAACTTGCAAGTGCCCTCTCGATTGCTACAAAGGATTTATGACTCACAGCGTATGAGGTTCGTTTGTATGCTGGCCCTACTGATTACTACTTCTATTTTACCCGTGTTGAGTGTTGCGACTCTGGCGATTACGTCATGTGTACTCCAAAAAAAAAAAAAAAAAAAAACCATGTAGGATGCCAAGACCGGGAGACTCACTGTGAACTGAGTTCGCAGCAGCTGTGAACTCACTTACCCAACAATAACCAACTACCGAAGCACTAACGTGAACTAGGAGCGGCATCGCTACAGGACCGTGTTCTTCCAAGAACCAAAGTGTTCCAATTATCTGTCGCTCCCTTATTAAATGCATTCAGAATATAGACCACTTCCGTACATTAATTAAAACTCAACTCGTATTGAATCTACTATCAGGAGAGGTGACAAATCACAGCGCTCAGTCTATATATAGAAAATACGAATATAACCATCTTATGTCAATGGCAATCTATCGTTGATCACAGATCGGCAACGGGTTTCGATGTTTACGAATCCCAGGGAAAATGATGGTTAGAGAAAATGAGAAAGGATTGGTGGTTATAATTTACCGCTACAAGAGCAAATAAGGAACGCCAATAAGCGATACAGCTACTCCCTCAACTCCCCGAACAAATAAACGCCTGCCTTCCCAGTAAACTATCATTCAGCCTGCTCCCGTGGAGAGTATGCGCACGTGATGCCTCGCCCTCGAAAGGTCTTTCAGAGTCTTGAATGTTTTAGTTCGTTTCTCTGAATGCTTATTTTGCATTGGAGATCAGTTGAGAGCAGTTATGGTGCCAGCAACCTGGTTGATATTTGTCGACGGGCTCCAGCTCTCAACTTCTGAGACCATTTGATAGGGCCGTTCTTGACCAATTGTCCCAAAATTTGTGAAAGGTGATAAAGGAAGATTAAAATCGGCTGTGCCAAGTAGCGAAGAAGAAGACCCCCAGGCACTTGTGGTATCAGGGAAACTGTCGCACCATTGCAAACTTGGAGCCACCGATCCTGTGTCAGGACTCATGAGCGATGGATCCAAGCTCCTCAAGATAGTCTGGACATGGATAAAATCCCCTTGACAGGTGGCACGAGCGATTTCCCGCAAACCCCATCTCAAGACCGTGATGGTATCCTCGTTGGCCTTTGACGTTGTCCGGCGACGGGCTTGCGCTTCTCTATTCCTGGCCCGCTGGGTAAGCTTTTTCTGTGTGTCGTTGTGCTTGAGGGCTACTGCTTCGGTCATGGTTGGTTATCGATTGGATTTAGCTGGCTGGTTCTATATGTGATGAAACAAGGATACGATGTCAAGTTCTTTCCAGTCCTTATATGGCTTGAGAAATGTCACGGTTCGTCCGAACTTGGGGTTCGGAAGGGCACTATTCTTTGTTTCAGGAGATGAAACAGTCTAAAGTCTGCCTACTCCACGTTTCAACCTGTGTAAGTAGAAGACTACCAAGGCACGTAAATCATGAACAGAACTATTTTTAGCACCGCTGGAAGAATACAGAAATTATGGTATGACTTCAGGCTTCAGGTGGGCCTGTCAGCCATTCCTGAGACACGGTTCGAAAGTCATGCCCTTAGAAGTTTGATATACAAAGTGCTGATTTAGTCATCTGAGGGCTTTAACGCCTGGAACGAAATGTAGACCTAACGTCTCTATTTTAGGAAATGGCCTACTGGGATCAAAATTATCACTCCATATAGTCATTGCTATCGTCGCTCAGCTCCATATGGACACATATTCAAACAATTTAGTGATTAATCTGCAAGCTGGTGCGCACGAGAAAGGCTTAGTGGCATAACCATGATATCCTCTGACCGGCATATTAACGAATAGTCTAGCATATGTAAGCAACTGTCCCTAAAAGAAGAAATGTGCACAACTGTTTCCTCGTTGGGGCCTGGGTCCAAATACCAGACATACCACGTAACCTGCGTCCTTTGCCAGTCTTACCTTGACTCACTACAGTCCTTTGGCGGTCCCATTGTTCGCGAGGTAGTCGTGTGCCACATTGTACCCCAAGACATGCCTTGTCAAAATAGTATGTTTAGTATCCTTCTTCTAGGCTTTATTTAGGATATTTAATGTGGTAAACTTTCATTATATGTCTAGTTGTACAATTAGTGAGCCTTGTACGCTCGATGTACTGATGGGTTATATGTTCGAGCTGCTTTGTTTTCTCTCCAAGGGTCAGTCCAATTGCTAGGAGTCTCATAACTGACTTTCTTGTCAAATCCTAACAAGTGGTAAGAGATATTTATAGAATACGAGCTTTAAATCACGTATTCCACAAAGATCAAGCTCGGGCCTTGTACCCTATGGGCACGGCAAGGAACAATTGATGACACAATGTTTCCTTGAGAGGACTTCTCCCGTAGTGTCATTTAGGCCCACCTTCCTCCCTGTGTGGTTGACTGCCTTATGCGTGGCGTATCTGCCAGAACAATTACTACTACTACATCACTTCCGAGGTAGTGCCGTGTCTACGTGGCTATCCCACAAGCGTACAAAAAGTTTCTTATGTAGTATTCAGGATGTAGGCCGATCGCTGGACTGGACCCATAGTCGTGAGTGATCCTGAGCCAACAAGTTTCGTTTGATAGTGGAGAATCCTATTTATAGTTATTTCCTTGCGCTCTGAACTCAGCATGGAGCCATGCCCTTAGGAACATGTTCCGCCGCGAGGTAGCAGACGTTTTCCTACAACCCGGCAGTCTGTTGTCTGCTGGCATGGTTTCTTGGCACGATTCTAGTCAATGTCCAGCCGAAATTCCTGCTTCTGCAACCATAGTTGAGCATATTTACAAAGCGAAGCTTGCTCAGCGGCAATCGGGGCTTAATATTCTTCTCCGTCATAGTAGCTTAAAAAGCGATATAAATGGTCGGAAAGAATTCGGTCTTGGAGATATGGATTATGGACCTTCTGATCAAATGGCTTCTTTCTCGCCATTTTCAGCGGCGCAAAGCACCCGACATCCAGCGGCTGAAGCAAGTGGGAAGAGCGAAAGTGGCATACAGAGCGTGATGATGCTATTTTCCTCACAGTATATCTCAAAGTCGGCCGAGTGATGTCTTTCGTGGCCATCGAGGATCAGAATACGATAGGGACCATCTGATCGGTTGATTGTGCATCGGTCAAAGTGCTTTGGCCCCTCAGGGCCGGTCTCGTTATCTTTTCGGTCATTTTAGGTCGTGGGATTAGCCAAATGGGCCGGGAAAAGGCCTTCTCAGTACCAATTGACGAGGTGATATTGGCCTGCAACCATGATAAATAGATCCCATTGCCCGGCCTTCTGCGCTAATCGCTTGGATTGCTGCAACCCATCTCCAATTTGAAGACTGCACTGATTTCGGTTTCCGCGACTATTCAAACTGGTAATTACTATACAGCTCAAGATCACGCGTATCATAAAGCTAGTCTCGTCAAGGTTCTAGATATCATCTGATTAGACGCCAAACTTCGCAATTACGTTCTGTCCAAGCCTGAACTAATTGCGAATAATAGTTGGATCTTCATATCTGGACCTTTGATAGTCATATCTCTGATGAAAACATGTCGTAGGCTCTGGTGCCGCTTAAAACAATTGATAGCCCATTGCTTACCAACTGGTGACGGATCCTAGTCAACAAGTATTCGATTCGCCATTTCTTCGACAACATGGTGCCGGGAACGAAGTCCTCGCGAATCTATGTCCGGATGTAGTGAACCATAACCTGTTCCAGACCACTTAATTTCCATGAGTTTGGGATACAATCGCTACACGTCAGTATCCCGTTCTTCCGATCAAAGGGCCTCTGATGGTGGATGTCATAGATCTTTGCGACTCGTCGTAGACTTAATTTGGCTCTCCCTAACAGACCTGAAGTGCAAGAAGCATAACAGTCTTGGTGTTAGACTACGACATGTTATATGGTTAAGAATCAATTAGCCAGAGGGTAGTGATGTAGTATAGGGGATTTTGATCTGGTTTCTTTGCCTCTCTGGTTTGCTTACCGTGCAGGATATTGCTTATTAGAATTTACATTCTCTCCGCCATGTAAGTTCTACTTAAACCTGTTAAGTATAAAATACAAATAGAGCTTATTGGCTTCTTTTACAAGAGGGATAAAAGTAATATACCGTCTAAACTTGATTAAAGACAGGTAAAAAGGAGAGAATATTCTACAAATTACAGAAACAGGGGATTAATGCAAAAACGAAGTGCTGACGATAGCAATTCTATCAACTGTCTGCTCCCATGTTCTATAATACATGCGGCTCTCCAGAAGCGTAACGATATTGAGATGGGATGGAAGTGTATCTTCTCAACATTACTCGACCCAGCTACCTATCCCCCCCGAACCTCTCCCATCGTTGGCCGGTATCCATGCGAGATTCACGAGATCACGGGAACGTTTAGCAGTGCTGTGAAACGTCGCTGCTTCACTTATCAAACACATGGATGATCAGACCTCTATCTCATACGAGTAGTTGACGGCAGTCACCTCGCCTCCTTACTTCGCATCTCCTCTTCAAGAATCACTGCTGCTTCAGGAACAAATTGAACTCTAGCGTGGCGGCTTGGCTGACGTGCGTGCAGCTTTCGATGGATCCTCAGGTTGTCAACGCGCCTGAAATCACTTTTCCCACAAAACTCGCAAGAGAAAGTTACGGGATACTCGCTATGATCGCTAATATAGGATTTCTCAGCATCACGACTCGAAGCAAACATGCGTGTAGAGGAAAGTCTGACGCTCGAGGCCCACTCACATGTTGACATGACGTTTCAGATGCTCGATTCTTTGGTATACTCGACCGCACCCTCGGAAGCCGCATCTGTTCATATTCCTCCCAAAGGCAACTGATGGCTCGATGTTAGGCTTTTCTTTCCGCCTTGTGAGCGACCTCGTTCTCGCATGCTGCAAGATTGGCATCTTCTTGCTTGTGCCGCAAATTTCCCTGATTTGTGAAAATGATTCATCGAACGACTCCAAGCCACCCATAAGGCCCCAACCAGAAGCGATGTTGACTTCATTGGCCGCATTCAAAAATTCGGGACTTCCCGTATAAACATTCTCATCCGGGGGCCAAATTGGACTTGCGAATAGATGGCTTGTAGGAGAATCATATCCAGCAACCTTGGAATGGTGCGTAAGATCAGCAGGAGACATCAAGGGCTGGACTGGTAGTTGGGGTAAGTCCGGTAACTCGTGTGGCCCAAAGATAGCTTTTTGGCTCTCAATGACTGGCTGGGAAGGTGCATCGAAGGCAGGGAAGTCTTCTCCGTTACTGTATTGGCATGGTAGCTCTTGATCAGCGCCTTGGTTGTTCCAGACACTTGGGAAGATATTCGTAGGACTATTAACAGGAGTCAGATAGGGGTCCCATGGCATCTTGGTATTCTGTGTGTTGATGCGCATAATCATGATGTTCCGGAAGCTTGATTTGATCTGCGTTGGGCGATGGACTGGGCCAGAATCGGACATTTATATATAACATGTATGATATTCATTGCTAGTGTACTCCAACTAGCGATAGGGGGACGGAAAAAGGAATTTGACAATAAAAGTTCGGTGGCATTGACCTCGGAAAATCACAGGCCTGTGGCGTAACAAACCACTCTGGCCGAACCCAAAAAGCTGTGAAAAACATGCACACAACCCCTAATAATGCCAAGCTCATCACACTAAGACCCGTCCACATTTTCACTACCCCACTCATTTTAACTAATGAGAACAATATCAATTGCACCCAAATGAAATGACTGACTGAAATGCAAAGACAATACTGGGGTAGCCTTGTAGTAGGAGAACAGGCGTTAAATTTCTACCTAGGAGCCGTCACAGTTGCATTCAGGTTTAGGTGATATTATACCTCAGCAAACCCAGGTGTCGAAGCTCTGTCAAACACATTCACCCCGGTTTTGCGGCGCTTTGTCTGAAGCACAAATTCGCCTCAGCTTAGGTAGATAAAGGATGGTACACAGAGCTTGGCGTATACTACAAGATAAACATTCATGGCCTTGGGTTACTTGTTGCGCGCTATCATGAACTTGCCTCTTCTCCAATAACGTGTCAAGCGCAGAATCCCGATGTTATAGAGGAAATGGTACAGTCAAAGACATGTGGTAGCGACATAGCTGTTGGGTCGCTGCAGAGAAAACAGGTCTCGGTAAGGATAACAATTGATTCTTGACCTCTCGTACATATGCCTAGGGCTTCCTCTTTAAGCCTTCTAGCTGCCCGATGCCTTACCGCGAAAGTCGATCCAAGCTACAGAGCCTTATTGGCGCTGCGGAATCATCACCGCACAATGAAAGCAAATTAAACAAACTAAGGATGCGACAGCAAGGGAGGGTGAAAAAATAAGCAACTTGGAGAGGTCCCCGGGTGTTCTCGTCACTCTCGGGACAGTGACTTCTCCTAGTGCCGTATCGATGATCCACAGGACCATAAGATTCACGGCGAGTGGAGCGAAGATGAAAAACCTAACGACAGCCACAATGATTATCCCATGCCGGAACGGGGTTTTCTTCTTCTTTTGTGCACTCGCGTTGCGCTTCCCATGTGTCGGCCACAAGCCCGCGACTAGCCAACCAATGAGGACCGAAATGGCTAAAAGGTGGCAGGCAAAAGACGCAATAGTGCTTCCCCTGATGTTGTATTTTATAAGTATAGGATACCATGGAAGATCTTCAAGCTTGAGAAACTGTTCTAATGGAGCGGGAAACCATTCATCTAGACCTTTACAGGCAGGCGTTTGCTCTTGGAGGATTGCTAGCATACTTGTTCCATACCAAGAGTCACTTGGGTTGGTATGTTCTTCAGAACCTCTGACATAGCAGTAGTTACAGCCCGATGCTACAGCTGCTGTTAGAATTAGAAAACTGCGCCAATGCATCATCATATTGTTCGTGGTATATTCGAGCATATGCCGATATCTCGAGGCTCTGGACCAAGATTCTCAAGAGACCAAATATACGCATTCCCTCTGTGATCTTCTGGGTGATGAGCATTGAAAAGATTGGATTAATTGGGTATTACAGGCTTCTGAAGGTGCAAGGTTCACAGCTTCAAGTGTACAGCCAAGCTACAGTCAGGATGGCGAGTATGGGTGCAGCTGCGGAACAGAACGAACTTATTGGCGTCCCTTGGGTCATAGCTACCAGGTTGAATCAGAGTCATAAGCGCCTACCTACAATAGCATGAATACGGTGAATCAAATTATGATGGAGTGCGGTCGCCTTTAAATCGTCTTCATCCTCCCTCGTATGGATGAAAGATACATCTGATGGCGAATGTCCAGTTGCCATGCACACGCAATCACATAATGGCCAAAGACCAATGTTGGGTCCTGTGACTCAACTTCACTCGTCATATTATTACAATGTCATCAAGCTATGAGGCTGGACCCGGAGAACCGGGTGCTGCTACTAGCAAGGTGAAGGAGTAGGGCACCTGGCATGAGACAAAGCTAGGTGAAGTTATCACTATTGATGTAAATCTGGGGTGGCAACATTGAGGTAGTTGTGTTGAAATCAAGGGAAATGACTAATTTATAGGACTGATGGAGCACAGGGTATGCGAAAGGCCCATGTGCAACACAGCTCAATTATGTATTCTCTCATAGTTGAAGAAAAGGTAGTTCGTGAATCGAGTCCTCTAGAGCTATCACATGGTGTACTTCAAGACGGATAAAAATAGATGTCGGGATACAGCTTTATCTGGCAGGGACTAGATATATGAGTATCCGTGGCGACCTTCGTACCCAAATCAATTCATCATCATGGATTCCCTTCCTGTCGAGATCTATTGGACGCTAGCGAGTTATCTATGCATCAGTGATCTGAGCAGCTTAGTCAAATGCAATAGGCGAAACTATGAGCGGGCCCAGCCCTTCCTATACCAGACTGTACAGCTCAATTTCGCATCTGGCATCGCCGACTCTAGGACCATGCTACTCTTACAGACGTTGTCGACAAATCGATATTTGGGCGGGTTGATTAGATCTATCCATATTCTCCATGGTGGCAGAACATATGACTGGACATTAGGTCACTCCCAACTCTTGAGATCAGTTCTTTCCGCCATTATGCTCACTCCTGAGCGAGTAACTAGGTTTTTGTGCGAATGTCCGGGGATTACATGTACAGAGCCATTTCCTAACCTCAAAACCTTGGTTCACAAGAATATTCGATCCAAAGCGGAGCTTGAATGGGTTCAGTGGCATATGACCCATTGCAGTCAGCTGCGTTCTGTCGATCTCAGCCTTCCAGCCTGGAACATTATACCAGATACTACGATATTTAGAAATACTCTATGGACACATTTAAAGGACCTCGCACTTCAAGGATTTTGTGTATCTCAACTTACACCAGCCGCGACATGGGACCTACAGCGCCTGGTCCTAAGTCTCTGCTCAGGTGCTGAAACGTTGATTAAGCATCTATTGGCGATGGATAAACTCAGCTCACTACGATCTCTACACTTCGCCGGTCATCTTTCAAGGCAGACTTTCTTGGGCCTTCTCTCCCAGCTAGGTAAGGTATATCAGCTGGACGAACTCTCGCTGCGTCTTGGTGGGTTGTCGCATCTTGCGGGCAAGACTGATAGTGGAGTTTTTGTTCATGGCACTGGAGTAATGGCAGACCCCAATGATGACGACAAACCTATTCGAGACTTGCGTTCGCTGGTACTAGACAAGATTACAAGCCGCAGCAAGACACTTAGATCATTAGTGTTGGATATCCGAGAGGTTATTGATCAACCACAGTCATCCATGCGATTTGATCTCCATGGTGTCCAAAGGCTTATTGGTTCATGTCCCATAATCGAATTCATTGGTATGCCAGTCAACCTGCGAGCTTCTGGGGGGCATCGGTATCGGCGGATGAATTATGCAGTAAGTGAAAATTATTTGTACCTTCGCCTATTTGGGAATGGGGCCATATTGACCTTTTCACAGAAAAATATCCACTTATCGGCAAGGGAGCTGAAAGCGTTTCATCTCCGAGGCGATTATCGTCCATTCACTAGAACTTTGAACGACGCTAAGCATGTATCAAGACCATTCCGTAGTAGGTCAGGTTTTGAAGTTTTTATGGGTCATTATGATAAACTTCGAAAAGTATCTTTCGATATAAAGGGTGAGCAAAGGTTCCTTAGGGTAAGCCCGGAAGAAATTAAATCATACAGCTTGAATTTATAGAAATAACAAAGTGGCAAAATAGCTTGAGGGCAAAAAAAGAAAAAAGAGAAAAGAAAAAAGGAAAAGATGGATAAATGAAATATGAATTAAAAATATAACAGACCTTGATATCCCATTAAGATTGGTTGTGACAAAGGAATGGTGGGGTATTGAAGAATGAAGCACGATTTAAAATGTCGCATGCAGACCTAGGGTATTGTTGTTACTTGCGGAGAGAGTGGACTCTTCCGGGGCAGAACTTTCACACAATGCATGTAGAGGCAGAAAATCGCTGTGGCTTTGGTTACAGGTCTTTTCCAAGTGTCCAAGGAGTTTGTAAAAACTCTACGTGTAGACATAGGAGGGCCCGGTTCAAAATAAAGGGCCGCACGGCTTTCACAATGGGTTAGCAGGCCCTAGACAGGGCGACATGGTCCTTGCTTACGGTATCTCAGTACAGCTCCGACCGAACAGAGCTGGAAAGACAGATCAAGGAGAAGCATATTATGGCTAGTACAGGTTAGATAAGCCTTGAAGGTAAGGCAACTGCTGATTTCTGTTAAGACCATATAACACAAGATCCGTAATCGTGGCTTCTTGACAATTCGCATCCCAGCACTTACAGAACAACATCTTCTCTACGCGTTCTGCCACCATAAATCTTTATAGTGAAGTTATTTTTCACCGGTAAGCTTTTGGCCTTGAGGCTTCGTGGATATGACGAAACCACCAGAGGAACATTGTAACACGACATAATGACATGTATATGAATCTCTGTCAATTGACTAAAACTATGCAGTATGTGACAGTTTTAGGAATAGTTTTACGTTTGACTTTCTCAGGTTTTTCTATACCATACCAGAGAACTGACCTAATGAATCCTGCCTGCGGCCTCTTCAAATTTCCTTTGTCTTTATACTCGCAATTTTGATGTCGGTTCCTTGAATAGTAAATAGACACAAATACTGGACGTCAGGTGAGTCTTCGCTTCAACCTCGTGTCAGGCGTCAGGTGGTGGCGAGCTTTTGTGCGGTGTACTCATCGAAGTCCCATGCAGGTATGCCGGGGGAACTAGGTCCTGTTTTCAAATTTTTCATTTGAAACAAACCTAGCCATAGGGGAACCGCCGCGATGGCCTGTTGAACCGTCATCGTGGTGTTTTTGGCACAGGCTGGCCCGACTGCTCTGGTAGCGGCGTGCGGTTCGATCCCGTCCACGAAGGCAACTGACGAAGCCAGATTCAGAGATGTGCGTTGGTTGAAGACCATGACCAAGCTAACTGCACTAATGTATATTGGTACTCCTGCCGGGATCTCGGAGGAGATAATTGCCAAAATAGCGCCCAATGTGACTGCTTGAGCATATATTTGAGGATACGTCTGAACCCTCCCCAAGCCAATTCTCTTAGCCACAAAGATAAGCAATCTGGTGTACAAGAAGGCATGGAGTAATTTCACGCAAGCCTGATGTGCGAAAGCGTCGTCTTTTACGACAGCAGCAAGGGAAAGCAGAGGTCGTAACATCGCCGGCGCCTGATATGATGCCCGAGTAGTCAAGGGTCGGAACCACTACA
>JAAIJJ010001596.1:0-15053 GCA_020976545.1 Fusarium sp. Barmshour
ACTTAAATTGAGGTCAGCGCTGATGCGAAGCAGCATCGGATTCCCACTGATGACTTGACTGCCAACAATCTAACACCACTCGAGGTTTTTTTTGGACTGATGGTGCCGTTGTCCTCGGGGGTAGAGCATCCCTTCTCTCGTGGTCAAGTCACATTGAAGTCGGCTGACCCATTTGCCGTTCCTGATGTGGACATTGGTTCCTTGAGCAACCCCATCGACATGGCTGTACTTGTGGAGGGTGTCAGATTCGCCAGACGCCTCGTTGGGACCAAGGCCATGGCTTCTGCAAACCCCCTTGAGATTGCTCCAGGCCAGAATGTCACGTCAACGGCTGAGATAGAGGTGTACATTCGAGAGAATCTTGCCACTTATGCTCACTATGGCGGTACTGCAGTCATGGGTCCCAGGAGCAATGGTGGGGTTGTGGATGTCTCATATGATTCTCGAGTCCTCGGTACAATAAGCATTAAAAAAGTACGTAGGAGGAGGATTCTAGGTCTAGAAACGTCAGACAAATCAGGGGTTATATTTAATATAGTTCAAGCCGCATAACTTTTCACCAATCTACTTTAGTTCTTTCAAAATGCGGCGGCCTATCATTCTGCCTATAGCCCAAAGAGGCTACAATTGCACGCGTGATCTGGTATCTGCGACTTCTTGAAACGCGCCAAAGTAACCTCTGTGGTAAAGAATAGGAAGGGAACTTCTAATCGCTCCGTGTCCGTATAGCTTGGGCTTTCTCATATTAAGCCAGACTTGCCTGAATTAATCATACTGCTCAACAAAAGCTGTGACCGGTAACGCTTTTCCGTGTAACGTATCGTGACCCGCCAGTCCGCCATAAGTTACAGGCACGACGTCAGTATCATGTTGATAAATGCCCAAGTAAAGAAGCCAGGAACATATCAAAATCGTCTAGCAGTCGCAGTTAATACTAGTAAATAAGTTGGTGAAGTGCAAAATGTGGCGATTTTGTGCGCATTGTTTTAGCTAGTCACATACATATCTTTCGCATGATTCAAGAAACATGCGGCATTCCACACAAAAGCTCACCAAAGCTTGCTGCTACCCGACAGCTGCGGAGATCAGACTGATTCCTCATTACCGGGATTCATACAATTTGTCCATACGCGAGACTCTCCATTCCATGAACCCTCCAAGATTAACTAGACTCGCTGATGTCGCTCGGTGTTATTTCCTATTCAGTCAGTGGTTCGTATCTCGTCAGCCATCTCTCGTTTCTCGTTTAGCCATGGCCGCTCCGATCACCAACCGTAGCTTTACCAGTTTCCACTCCAATTTATTTTTCTTTTAGCTAGAATGGTGTCACGTATGGAAGCGTGCCGATTGTTATTTAACTTTTTTGTTCATACGTCTTCTTGTGCTCAGGTACACTTTGCTAACCCTTTCCCACATCGCATTAGAATGGTCTGCAAGTCCCCACGACCTCAACGCCGACATCATACAAAGTCTAGAGGCGGTTGTCTTGAATGCAAGAAGCGGCACATCAAGGTGAGCTCTTCCTGCCCGTCGTTTTAGGCAACTATGGCAGCACCAGACCCTCTCTGTGGTGCTTGTACTGATACTATGAGATTGTAGTGTGGAGAAGAGAAGCCTGACTGTAGATCATGTGTCATAAGACACATCGATTGTGTTTATAAGCCGCAGCGCAACTCATCATCAAGGACAAGGGCGACTTCGCTTCATGCAAGAACACAACAATCGTCCCCCGAAATAAAACAGCAAGCATCTCCCAGTCCTCCATCCGACGTCTCTTCTGTTGCTTTCACCCCAGATCTGGCACAGCATCGTCATGTAGCTGGGGAGTTTGACCTGCAGGATCTCTGCCTCGTACACCACTGGACCGCGTATACAAGCCGTTCCATCTGCCATTGCTGGTCAATTGAAAGCCATTGTAGTGTGGACATGTTTCAGCTTGGGCTCGACCATTTGTTTGTCATGTATGGCATTCTGAGTATCGCTAGTCTACACCTTGCCTCTCTTGAGCCGTTCGATAAGCAAAAGCATCTCGAAACAGCTGTTATGTACCATAACCTTGGGGTAGAACAGGTTCGTCGACTGCCCGTAGAGCGTATGGAAGCTTCTGGCGATGCACTTCGTGCGTTCTCGACCATCAATCTTGTCTACACCTTGGCTACCTTTGGTCCCCTTGCAGGACTTACTGGCAATGCTACCAAGGCTAACCAGCCCATCAGCCCACATTGGATACATCGATTTCGCGACGGTACACCGAAACTTGATATATGGCAGTATCCGATACCTATTGATGAGATGGATGCTAGGATGGACTTTGCTGCCGAAGACGATTATCTTGTTCACATTCGCGAAGCTTACCGAGACAATCACATGTCGGATATAGAACTCTACGACTCGATTCTCCTGTTACTGAGGCGCTGCCATAATCATCTCTCTGGTTCCAGAAGCAACCACGTGGATGGCCCAGCACCTTGCGACCTTGACAGATGGAATGGCCCTATAAACTTTCTCTGCCACCTCCCGGAGGAATACATCGAGAAGCTCCACCAACGGCAGCCGCCTGCTCTTATCATTTTCTCATTCTTTGGGGCAATATTATCTCTACAAGATGAGTCTTGGTTCATCAGGGGATGGGCGAGATCAATCGTTACAGCGGTTGATGCCACCTTGGGTAGTTACTGGGCGCCATATACGGACTGGTGTCGTGAGATAGTAGCACTTGGTTCCATTGAAGCCGAGGATTAAGAAACACAACCTGGTAATGTTTGCACTGTCCTTTTCTGAATATATTCAAAACTCATGTAGCCGGTATTCCGTTTTGAGTTTATCTTCTATGATTTCTTCGAGTATAACCAGAGACGACTTGATTCGCGCAAACCAATGGGTAACTATGGTGCGGCATGCGGCTTCTTTGGCTGTTTCTAACTCTGCCGCTAAAACAAGACTTTAAGGCATTGTATTGCATCAGGTCTATGAGCAGCCGACGCGGATTGAACACACAAATGTAGCTAAACAGGTAGAAGGTGCTTGCCGGCTTGGTGGCGTCAGACCTGTGACGTCAAAAGTTCGTGTGGCAAAATGTCGTTGGCAGCGGTATTGTTACTCATATGCCAAGACTGCAATAAGATACAAAGCCAACGCATGATTTAAATTCTGGTCATATCATGCTGAGCCCTGGATTACTTGCAAGGGCCACGATATCCATGGTTCCCAATAACTACCCAGAATATCCGCAACCGTTTCGACTATCGCCTTTCCCCATCCTTCTAGGAACCAGTAATGATCGAGCTTATGCAGCATGGCGCCAAAATATGAGAAAAGAACCAAGGCGGGAGGTTGCCTTTGTTGAAGGAGTGGAAAATAAGCCTCGGGTACCATATTTATCAAGATGAAAGGCGCTGACCACTCCTTGTTGTGTCCCCATTGCTCGAGAGTCTCGGCATCCATTTTGCAGAACTGTTGAGAGTACAGGCGACATCTTCTGATGACCCGAAGCACCTCTTCATAGATTTGACTACTATCAGACGCTTTCCATATCTCGCGGACGCCGCAGAAGTAGACATCCTCAGGACAAGGGTTGTCTTTATCCGGATCCAGCTCGTACCAATTTCCGAGGCTCATCATGGCTTTCATCCTGCCCAAGCGAATGAAATTGTGAGTAGGCACAAGTACTGCATTCACGCCACGAATCATGGGGATCCATTCGGCTCCGAGTGTTTTATCATATTGTGTTGACTTCGTAGAGGGGGCAACTAGGTCTGGAGCTTGTCGAAGAGGATTCGACATGGCGAAAGTATAAAGGATGTTGCATACTGACCACATGAAGAGGGCTTCGCTATTCTCTTCGGTGATGTGAGCGATCTCCTGCTGGAAACCACTTAGGGCCTGGCTATGGTGGAAGATGCCAGCCGTCCACATCGAGTTTCCCTCAACCCCATCCTGATAGGCGATATGCAAAGCTGCGAGGCCCAACATGGCATGCAACACAAACGAGTATCGAAAGCCGATCTGGGGAAGTACTGTCTGCCATATCCAGCGATCTTTGGGCCATTTGGACACACCAATGCTGGTAGCTATTGTCCAGTGGTGAAGCAGCCGTAGATCAATCAGTCCGAGTCCGTTGGTCGAGGCATAATCGAGGGTATCGACCGACGTGGTGTACGGGGTCGGCTCTGATTTTCGCGAGGGTGACTGGGGAACGCAGAATTGCTGGGGAGAGTCGGGTACAGCTGCTATCGACGTCGATGGGCTGGTCGTAGATGCTCTTGCAAGCTGGTCTGGGTACTGGCAGGAAGCATTTCGACGCACACATTGACGGCATCTTGGATGCTCCTCACCGCACTGGAGAAAATTCTCGTGTTGGTTGTGATGAGAAATAGTTGGAGAGTAGAGATAGGCTCACCTTGACACGGCGTCTTCGGCAATCGTGGCAGCCGGTCCTCGATTTCCTGTGTGGCCTGCGTGTGGGGTGTGATATCGGCGAAGCTTCCGTCTGGCCTGACATGATGGAGACAGCCTCTTATCGGGTTGTATTCACAAGTAGGTAAGAACCAAGATCTGTAGGGAGATGAACGAGGTGAAAAACAGAAAGGAACGAAAAAAGAGCATTCTCTCGCTCTAGCTTGGCATAATGAAAGGACTCTGATGAAAAGGGGGGCTTGATGCAATGACCATCTCCCATTCATTGCGCCTCTAGGTTTTCAGCAGGGCTCGTATAGACTCGTTTAGCGTATTCGATCACTCTTCGCTCGCCGTGTTGGCTTTAGCTCGGAACAAGGGTCTGACATCTGCACTAAGACGAAGCGCGTATCGTATCTTCTAGCCAAGACCCACCAAGTCGAAGTGTGTCAACGAGGCCAATAGCATCACCACGTTTAGATGCACTCACATTTTTCAAGTGTTAAAAATACTAAAGGAAAGGAGAGGCGGCTAGATGTGGCTAGAATTTGCCTGGTGGGAGGAAGATAAGTGCAGTCAACCGTGCTACAGAGCATATATGGGAATGTCTTATGGCCGAAGTGGGCGGGCGGTATGACGCATTCATCAGGCATCACTTCCATGCTGGTAATGAAACCGTGCAAGTGTCATTCATATTCTATCCAGTTGCTGCATGTACCCATGTCTATCTGCTGTTTCTACCTCCTCCTCTCGCGATGCCAACGCAGCGTAATATATTTCTAAGACGATCAGCGCTTCCCAAGCTATCAATGGAGCACTTCCCGGGCAACTTTGGAAATTGACCATATAAAAATCTCCCAAAATGTCTGTCATGCCGTTGCCCTTTCCATAAGCGGCTATTTCAACGCAATTTCGCTATCACGACCTCCCGGGCTCCGACGCCGCTGGGTCTTCTTGGCTTTGGGTTCCAGCTGCTCCACATACCAGATCAAGAAGATAAACATGACAGCAGCCATGAGGATCGTGTCAAAGATATAGAGGAAAATCTCGTAAGAGATGAGATATCCGCTATTCCCTTGCAGATACTCAATGACTCTGAAAACACTGCGGGCCAGGATGATGATGCTAGTAATATAAAGAACCCATAGGTATGGTTGCTAAGGGATCTCTGAAATGCGAGTCGGTGGGCTCTGTTTCATGCGATCATGGAAGAGAATGGCCGTGACGACGAAGAAGCCTAATACGCAGATCTGGCAGAATAGACTAGCAATGATAATCTTCTCACCTACCTTATAAAGGTCTAGGGTTCCCGCAGACTGTATACTACCGCCTCCGGCCTGGAGTGAAAAGGCGATGATATCACCGGTAACAAAGATCTGTGTAACCTAGTTAACAGGGATAATAGATAAATGTTCGGCTCGAAGGGTTTGAATCAGCCGGCCCAAGATCATATATATCGACGCAACGTATAGCGCAGGGGCCTCGAGGATTAAGATGGCCTGGATAAAGAAGCCGCATATCGATAGTTTATCTTATGGCTCCAAATTCGACCGTAGTAGCCGATTTTTTGAACTGCAAAGCGCATCATCAGTTTTGGTTTCTCTTTATTTTCTTGGAATTGGTATGCACTCACGGAGACCGCCGACCGTGAATGCCGAGAAGTAGTACGCTCTAGCCCTCAGCAGCCGCCAAGTGTGAAGGATCATGAGCACGGCGAAGATGACAACGCTCACTGTGGCTGCTGGTAGTGACGGAGTACATTGGTAGAGCTGGAAGTCAAACCCCGCGTCGGCCCCAGTTTCTGGGTTGTTGCCCATTGCTCAAGCTGCAAGGTAAAACAGCGGATCGATAAATGATGGGAAGCCGTCGTGGCAAGGGCTCAGTGTGAATCAAGTGTTGTGATAATGCCAGATCGGCGGGGACGATTCGGTGGGGATGTAGAATGGGCAGAAGGAGTGGGTGTCGATGAAAAGTATATACGCCTCCCATGCCAGTATAGCAACAACTACAGAGGCTAGCGCAAAGTCGTTAATTGAGATACGAGCAGACGAACGAAGGACCCACCACACATGCACTAACTTAACCTTTGCTCTGCTCAGACACTGGTCCAGAAGGCATACAGTACGTGCCATGTTAATGGCTTGGTCCTGTTTTCACAAGTCGAGGCTGTGCCATCCAGTTTTTAGTCTAGTAGAAGTGCTATCATCAGCTATTCTTCTTATAAAGGACGGCTTTTCTTACCTGAATACCCCTTACGAAATCAAGGCGAGAGAAAGAAATATTGCCTTTACGTAGGGCTCGGCGAAGTATCTTCTGATGCGCATTCTTCATCGGCTGGAAGACCCCTACATCCATCGGCTGAAGGAAGTGCGTAGAATGAGGAGGCAAAGCAATAGCAAAAATACTGAATTTCGTACAGTATTCTTTAAAGGCAAAGATGCCATGCCCTGAGAAGCCATCTAGAATAAGCAACCGAAAAACCCCGTCAATATCATCATGAGAAACTGGAGGAACATCATATTGAACGTACTTCCTCACAGGATCTCTTAGAAACTCATCACAGCCAAACCACTCTTCAAATCGCAGCCCGCGGCGCCTCATGGTCGCAGACTTCGCCCAAGACTGCCGGTTGAAGTCTTGTGCCCACTCCACTAGGATCTCGCCGTTAGAGAAGGCAGTTTCAGACTTCGCGAACCTCATTCGTGGATTAGCATCCACATAGGCGCAATCTAGCGTCGGGAGAGTTCTGAAGATGACCCAAGGGGGGGCCGTGTCGCCAGCAGCGTTGTCCGTACCGATAAAGGTAGCGGTCTCGCGGTTCGGCGGGTCAAGTACTTGGGCGGGCGTCTTCCTCCTCGTGCGTACAACGAGGCACTGTACCCGCTCACGCAAGCAGCCGACTCGGATCCCGGCTTGGTCCGCGTTCCAGCACTCAGAGGCACCGATCCTGAAGCTCCTGATGGTGTCAGCAAGTTGTTCAGACCAGTTTTTGAGGTCGGTGATGCCTCCGGCTTCCCAGGACTCACGGGACTTCTCGACGGCCTTAAAGAATGTCTTCTGCAGTTCAGGATGATCCTTACAGAAGCGGCTATACCAGTAATGACCGACTGGCTTCGCTTCTGGATCCCTGCGGCGGCGGAGAGTGTTGGCGGCGTCTTCAATCTCAGGTTTAGAAGCTGGAGAACCGGACTTTTCCATCCATATAACGAAGGCGGCGACAGCTTCCTCTTCTTCATCGGTCAGGGATCGTGGGCGCCCTGCCGACCTCATAAAATCAGGATTCTCTAGCTGCTTGACAAGCCGGTCGACTGCGCTGCTCGAATAAGCCCTGTATTTCGTTGTTGCGGCCCTAATAGAGAGTGGCTTCCTTATGCCGGCGGAAGAAGCGCGTTGAGGTCGGTTGGCGAAGTTGGCACGTGACCGGATCACTTCCCTCGCGGCCCTGACGCTATTGGCATTCATAATGAAGTTAGACGCGAAGTCACAGGATTACACTATCCTATATCTCTTTTTTGGCCTTTTTTGATGAGAAATACAGGTAAATTCGGATGCGTCATGGTGAGGGGCTGTCCCGGGGTTTTAGGAAAGTCCCAGGGTTTTGGGGCCAACTTAGCTTGCTAAGTTGGCTCGCCCGGGCTCGCCCCGCATGAGTCAACGGGTAACATAAATTGAACCGCCTGCCCCACACCGCGTTTCACCCCGGGCTACCTGCAAGGGCCACGATATCCATGGTTTCCAATAGCCTCCGAGGACATCCTCTACCACTTCCACGATTGCCTTTCCCCATCCCTTCAAGAACCAGTAATCATCCAGATCATGGAGAAGGGCGCCAAACAAGGCAAAAAGGACCAATGCAGGGGGTTGCCTCTGTTGAACAAGCGAAAAGTAAGACTCGGGCGCGAATTGAATGAACATAAGAGGCCCTGACCACTCTTTGTTGTATCCCCAGTGGTCGGCAGTTCCTGAATCCATGGAACGGAACTGCTGCGAGTATAAGCGACACTTTCTAAGAGTTTGGAGCACCCTGTCGTAGATCTCGGGACAGTTGGAGCCTTTCCATGTCTCACGAGTTCTACAAAAGTAGGTATCTTCGAGACTAGAGCTGTCTTGATCTGGATTCAGCGTGTCCCAGTTACCGAGGCTCATCATGGCACTCATCCTCCCAAAGCAAAGATAGTTGTGGATAGGCTCGAGTACAGCATGCATACCACGAATCATGGGAATCCACTCGGACCCGAGTATATTCTCATTTCTTGTAGACACCGTAGAGCGGGAGACAATATCTGGAGTGTCTTGAAGCGGATTTGACGTGGCGAAGACGTACAAAACATTGCACATCGACCACGTGAACAATGCTTCACTGTTCTCTTTGGTTATGCAGTTAATGGCTTTCTGAAAGCCATCCAGGGCCTTGCTGTGATGGTAAACCCCATCCGCCCATCTAGCTCCTCGTTCGGACGGGTCTTGATGAGCGATATGTAAAGCGGCGAGGCCCAATAAGGCGTGCAAGACGAACGAGTGTTTGAGCCCAATCTGGGGAAGTATGGTTTGCCAGATGTAGCGAACCTTGGAGCATCTACAAATATCAATGCTTGTAGATACTGTCCAATGGTGAAGCAGACGTAGGTCTGTTAGCTTGAATGTCTCAGCTGTGGCTTCGTAAAGACCAAAGAGCGGCATGATGGTTGGGGTCGGCGCTGATGCTGCAGAGGCCGACCGAAGAAGGCTCAATGGGACGTGGGAATCCGATAGGACAGACACAGACACAGACGGGCTAGACAGGCTCCGGGTTGGGTCTGGGTACTCGCAGCGAACATTGCGCCGTACGCATACCCGACAACTTGGGCGCTTCTCGCTACACTGGGTAGAGTGCTTTTAGCCGGTAGTTTGAGAAGCTCCATAAAAGAAAACTCACCTTCACACGGCGTCTCCGGCAATTCTGACAGCCGCTCCTTGACTTTTTGTGCGGCTTGCGTACGGGGGGTGGTATCGGCGAAGCCCCCGTGTCATCCGACATGTTCGCAGAAGCCTCGGGCCGAGTCGTATACATGAAGCAGATTTAGAAGGGGAAAAAGTAGCAAAAAGGAACTGGAATAAAGAACGATGGACAGAGAAATGAAAAGAAAAATGATATTTTTCCAGTCTAGCTATGGGTTCGTACGTGGTCAAGGATCAGGGTTAGAAGCAAAATTGCGTAAGACAGAGAAGTGATTGACTTTGGGCCTACCGAGCTTATGTAACATTTTCAATTCGTTGATTTTCTCGTTCTGCTGTTCCTCCCCACGATTGGCGTTCGTTTAGTCTCGTTCAGTCGGCACTCATCCTCGCTTAACTTCGTACCTTAACCGAGGCGGTGGTTGTTGCTCCCAGCGTGCTGTCTGCTTGGCGTGGCCAGATTCATATTGAATAGCAATATTAAATCAGTTCCACCAGTCCTAACTCCCCATAAATGTTTCACCACCTAATCCAGCTCAATATGTTTTGGGTCCCAGGAGGACGTGGAGGGCCAGGATAAGCAGATTTGTCTCAGTCTCGACTCTCGAAGAACCAGTTTCTTCGAAATCAGTTCTTGTTTTGTGCCGTTGAAGATTTTATTCTTCCCTGAGACTCACGCTTTCCTTGATACATATCCCGGCTATTTTTAATCTATGCTAGCACACGTAGCCATGTCTTATCGATGCACGATAGAATCTCACTTGGACGCCCAGTCGAATGGACGATCTCTAGCGACTATTCCACCTCGGGTGCCACAGCCACATATGCCACACTCTTTGGTTTGTTCCTAGCCATCCGTGAAATTGGTTCTCTTTTTTATTTCCTCTCTCGCAAACGCCAAACAGAGAAAGAGCCCTACGGACCAGCTCGAACGAGTATGCCGGCTGTAACTCCACATGAATGCAGACAAGATGAGTTGAAACACCGCGTTCGTCAAATTCAAGCCAATCACAGCCTGCAGTTTCCCTAGCGGAGTTGGCACTACTCGTCGCCCAGAAGCAGGTGCTTGTGGGGTTCCCCCTGCAGGGCACGGCACTACATCCTCCACAGACGAGGCTTGACGTAACCAGTGCTCAACTTCGGCGGGGGCCGACATCAACGGGCAGTGCTTGGAAACCAGGAAGTTGAAGCCATGCCCGATATATCGCCGCCAGGCAGCCAAGTCTCAGCCCAGGACGTACCGCAGCATTCCCCAGGCCGATCCATTCCCAGCGGGGAGAGTTGGTATCGTCGCAAGTCGGGTGGCACATAGCTGGGGCCGCGTAACGTCGTTATATTAGAACGAGCTGAGACTCTTAGGAAGATTTTTCATCTCGGCCAGCCACTGAATCGCGTTCCAACCACCGTGTACGCTCATTGCCGAATCAAGCGCCCTAATTCATCACTCTGGGCAGCCCCACTCTCCATTTCGTATGTTACGCATGCCTATTTCGCTCGGTAACGGTTACAGTTTTGTGACAAACGTCTCCACCCACCCCAACAAATCACCAATGCCCATGTTATGATCACACAACTTCAAATGCGAATTACTTCACCGAATAATCATCAATTAAACAATATTGTATATCAAATGAAATCCCTCAATATACCATTTAACATTTTATACACCACCCTCATGCGAGTTTAACGGCGAGGAGTCTTGTCCCAAGTGAATGCATCAGCTTCATAATCATTAACTGGCTGAACCCCTCCCACGCCAGTAACACGCATCCTTGGAATCCTGCCCTATCGGCCCTGTTAGCCTTTAGATCCTTGAGATGTGGTAATAACCTCTTTAAATCCCGTTTTAAGATATGCCAGAGGTTCTCAATGGGGCTCAGATCAGGGGATTTTGGAGGGAATCCCAGTAACGTACATGATAAGCGAGTGTCTCAACAAACATCGATCCACAAGATGTAAATCGTCACAAAAACACAACGAACCTCTAAAGCAATTGAAACTAACTACTATACTCTTCCTCAGACACTGAAACAACTATCTGACACGTTCTTGCGTTATGCCCCATCTTGCCGCATGCTCCACAATGCCTTTCCTTTGCATGCACCGACCTTCCCTGACTACCCCTTCTCAACGATTCTTCCACTGCCTGCCCGTCAACATTCATCTGATCAATCGCTTGCCTTCCTTCCTCTACTGTCATCACCCCTCTCTTCTGCAGTCTGGTTTTTTTCATAGTCCGCCGCCGACATAGTATCTCATTTGCTTGTCGAAGGTCTTGGTTCTCAGCCCATAACAAGACATTCTCGTGCATTATCGCCTTAGTTCCCTTAGCAAGTGACTTGAGAGCTCCTAGAATTGACTCTGGGTAACCACTTACGTGCAAAACGTCATCTAGCGAGAGCGTGCTCTTTCCGTATAATTGATCTTTTCATTGCTTTCAATTTGCGCTTGTAATAGAAAGAAACGACTCGGCGGATTGTCCGGGCGCACACGCGATGATCAGCTGACGACACAAGCACATCCCATGAAATCGCGCGGTCTTTGCGGACAAGACGTAAAATGTATCGCCTCTCACGGGCATTAAGCAACCAAGGCCGCCCTGATCTGGGTATATTTTCGAAGCTTTTTGTCTTTGCAAAGCGGTCTTCTGCGTACTTGACGGTCTGAATGGTCTATCTTTAATTCATCTGCGACAGCGCGCTGAGACATTCCGGCCACTCGCATGCCCAGCATCCCGCCGTTTGAGAAATCGCTCGATTCATGACCTTTTTGATGATATGCGGATAGAATGATGTCGAGATCTCAAAGATGCGACATAAATGCGACGAATTGTGAGTGATGTAAGGTGCAGGGAGAGTCGAGGATGAATCGTGAGATCATGCGGGGCTCGTCAGGTGGGTGGAGACTTTTGTCACAAAACTGTAGCAAAGCGCTGCAAAGCCACAGCGACGAGGCGGCATGGCATGCGATGGCCGATAAGAGGGAAACGGATACGACTTCCACACTCATGGAATCGGTTGCAACGTACCGGCAATGCTAAGGGTAGCCGCGCAGCTTTACGGACCTCACACAGCCTACATACTTACAGAGGGCGTATCTAGGTAGTTTGATGGCCAAACTGGTAGCGACACGTATCGATTGTCTGTCACGGAAACCATTTATCAGGGAGAAAAATTAGCCATTTTAATCCGTTGCTTCTATTGTGTCTCCTCAGTACACTTATACATCTAAATACTTCTTCTAATTTATTTATGTCATAACTCAGCGCTTTCCAAGTCTCCAATACATCCAAACTGAACTCTTTGCTCGGCAGAAATACAGACATGCGTACCTGGTCCTCTGTAAGGTTATCCTATTCAGCCTCCCTGAAGATGACGTGTCTAACGTGCCCTTTTCGAGGGTAGCTCCTCTAACATGCCGTCGCCGTCACTTTCTTCCTGCCGATGACGTCGACGGTTCTTCTCTTGAGGATTGAGATGTTCCACATACCAGACCAAGAAAATAGCCATAACTGTAGCCATAAGGATTGTGTCAAAGATATAAAGGAATACCTCATGAGAAATCAGATATCCATCATTTCCTTGCAGATACTCAATCACACGGAAAAGACTTCGGATCAGGATAATAAAGCTTGTGATGTAAAGAACCCGGAGGTATCGCTGCCAAGGGATATCACCTCTTTCGGCTACACGAGTTGGCGCTTTGTTTATGCGATAGTGGAAAAGCATGGCTGTAATGATAAAGAAGCCGAATATGCAGATCTGACAAAAGAGACCAGCGATGATGATCTTTTCACCCATCTTATAAAGGTCTAGCGTCCCGCCAGATTGTATGCCTCCCCCTCCTGCCTGGAGAGAGAAAGCGACGACATCACCGGTGACGAAGATGCGAGTAACCCACTCAACTCGGATGAGGGACAGGTGTTCAGCTCGGAGAGTGCGAATCAGTCGGCCCAAGATCATGTAAATGGAGGCAGCGTAAAGCGCGGGGGCCACGAGGATCGGGATGGCCTGTACGACAAACCCGCCAACTGCAAGCGTATTATAGTGACTCCATATTCGACCGCAGTAACCAGCTGTTTGAACTGTAGAAAATAACATTAGCGTTGCGACGTCAGTTTGCCTGGACCTTGGGATTCGCTCACAGAGACCGCCGATTGTGAATGCAGAAAAGTAGTACGCTCGAGCTCTAAGCAGCCGCCAGGTGTGACAAATCGTGAGAATGGCGAAGACAACAACACCTGCTATAGCTGCTGCCAGTGAAGGAGTGTATCGATACAGTTTGACATCGAACCCCGAGTCCACTTCAGTTCCTTGGCTACTTGCCATGCCGTAGGCCAGTGTGCACGTATTGAGTTCGCAAGCCCGACTGGAGCAGAACGTTGGGGAAGATAATGATGAGGAGACGGCGTGGCAAAGGCTCAAGATGAGCGAAATACTGCAGTGAGAAAAGGAATAGACGAGACAGTCGAATGTGAATGAAAGGAAGAAAGAAAGAAAGTTCATGGAGTACAAAGATTAAATACCGTTCTCCGACAAGGACGATCGTGCGACTCGCCGTAATGTAAAGCTTGTGTTCCTTACCTGAATGTGGATCAACGGGTTAATTAATTAAATGCGACCGCGGATCGCAGTAAGAACGAGATACGAGCGGACGGAACGAAGGGTCCGCTCATTAGCTCGGCTTTACGTTGGCACCTTTGTGTGGGCTTGGCAAAAAATACAAATGCTAAAAATGTGAAATGCCAAAATGCCAAAATGCCAAATGCTAAAAGAAAGAGGGGCGATTGTATAGGCCGCTATAATTATAGCGCCTATGCCCTACCGCTTTAGGCAGCTTACTTAAGCTCGCAGACTTGCCAATTTGCAGCCTTATGAGATGCCCTATATTTATGGGGGATAGCCCCTATAAACTAATGACCCACCCACTATAGCTATAGGGCCTTGATCTAGAACATATAGTTTGGCACTTTGGTTTTTTGGCTTTTTGGCATTTGAACTGTCAGGAAAGAAATGGCTGGTTGCGTCATGCCATGGGTTTGTGCTGAGCTCGCCGAGTTTGGGACCACGGTTCTAGTTTTTTAACTGCATCGACACTCTCTCAAGGACCAGTTGCTTCCACGTTAACAAAGAATACAGGTGTTAGGTCTTGATGCTATTGAGGTGCAAAAAATAGTGTGTCCTTAGTGGCTACGGAACAGAGACCAAGTGGTATCTCCCCCTTCGAGAGACATTCCTGGGGACGGCATCTTCATTGATGAGCCCGATGTCGTTGATTTTGCGCCAAGCTCAAGCATCCCCGCCAACTTTGGGTACTGGCGCTGGCCAGATAAGGCTGCGTACATTGTTTCACCCTAAGGCCATCCCAACACCCGGCGTCTTTCGCCGTCGCATGCGAACATCACTGCTGGCTGGGAGAACTACACGGCCGGCTATCAGATCGTCAATCTGACCATGATCACAAGACTGCAGACAGCCACGCTTTTCTGGTACAGTATCGACTTCTCCTTCCAGCCAAGCGTCAGCGACGAGGAGGTCGGCGTCACGGTATTCCTGAACCAAGTCCAGAACATCAACCTTGACATCGTCATACTACGGCCGACGTCACCACAAATGCGACCAGTAATTCGACGTTAGTGCCTCACTTTCGCTTCCTGGCCTCCGGGCGAGGAAGCGAGGAAAAGAATATTCCCAGACCATCCCAGCGCTGACCTCAATTTAAGT
>JAAIJJ010000016.1:1611-11763 GCA_020976545.1 Fusarium sp. Barmshour
TTTATTACCCCTATAGCTAGTAAAGCTTTATTAAATTAAATTATTATAATTAGCTACCTTAATTATAGCTTAAACCTAGCTATATATATACTAGCTAAAGAGCCTTACTTATTAACTAACTTTAACTTTCTTTTTATAACTTATTTAAAAAGATATTATATTTTAATTATCTATTATATAATAAGTTATTTAGCTTAACTTCTAATTAAAACTACTAATAGTATTATAGCTATATTATTATAATACTTACTATTTAAAAAAGCCTATAATTACTTAATAAGGCCTTTTATATTAAAATACCTAACTTAATCTCTTATTTTATATTAGCTTTTAAAAACTAAAACTTTACAATAAGCTTTATATTATAATAATAAAGATTAAAAAACCTTAAAATAAAAGAAATATTATTATATTTATTAAATAAGCTATTTTAAGCTATAAGGTTATTTTACTTATATATTATTATTATAAAGAGCTAATAGTCTCTAAAAGCTATTTTAAAGAAGAAATTAAGCTATTATAAAAGCTATAGTAATTTCTTATAATAAAAAGGATTATAAAGATAAGCAATAAATAATTTATTAAAGACCTTAAATTAAAGGCTTTAATTAAAAACTTATATAAATAATAGCTTAATAATATAAAGAAATAGTTAATAAAGTTAATAAAGGCTATAAAGCTAATTACTAATTAATAAAAATAGAAGTAAGGTAATTATAACATTTAGAGGAAAATATATTAAGTTTTATATAAGTTTAGGTTACCTAAAGCTAAAGACCTAAAGTTATAATTAACCTTAATATTAGCAGTAAAAAGAAAATTAAATAAGTTATATAATAGGCTATATAACTAAATAAGCAAATTAGCTATAATATTAATATACTATTAATATAAATAGGAAAATTAAATCTTTATATTTAACATTCTAATAGTTATAATTATAAAATAAATATATTTTTAGCTTTAATTATCACACCTTAAATTGAGAAAGCGCTGCTAGAGCCGCCAAAGCGGGCGGAAAGCGTTGCCGTTTTTGGAGGCACAAGCAGTGCGGGGAGTCCAGCGACAGAGGTCGCGGGATAGGTATTATATACTTGGCCAGCCCGCCCGCTGCGCACAGATCACTTGCACATGTCCCACGGCAACATGACCCACCTGGGCGCCCGGGGCCCAGGTTTCCGTCCCCTCCGTCATCAACCAGCGTTCTAATTTCGGCCCAGGGCGCGTCCGTTTTCTGTTTCCCATCGCCGTCCACAATAAGCATACTCGAGCTTCCATGGCCTCTTCAGTCTATAAGTGGCAGCGTTGCCTCTGCTTCCGAAGCCCTCTGCTTCGCTGCCCATAGCCGCTTGAATCAGTTCCTATTGTTGGTAGCCAACCCTCTCGACCAGATGCCCACCAACGCAATGATCGTGCCCCGATCCATTACCGTAAGCGGCCAGCACGGAACCAGCGCTTCCTTTCTTCAAAGCTTTACCTCCCATGAAGCCCAGAGGCAAGCAGCGAAGCAGAAGCCGATGCTCTCGATCGAAGAGCACGCTGCGTACCGCGCGCAGTTGACCGATGTTCTCTTCATCTAACCTAAATACTCTAGTGAAACCGAGATCAATGTCAGCGGTATCTTTAGAAAATGGACGCAGTATGCAGTGCTATTTTCTTACTAATCTTTAAATGTGCTTACTCCCCTCTAGGTACTGCATTAATCTAAAAGTTAGTGACTAGAAAGTAATAATTTAAAATCTTAAATGCAAAATAATGCAGGACTTTATCCTCTATATATATAAATAATATAATATTATATTATAAGGCAGTATTAAAGAATATATTTAATAATTCTAATAGCTTTATATAACTATTAATAAATAATATATAAATAGGAATTACTTTAAGAAAGTATATAAGGTATATTAGGGCTTATCTATTTAGGTATATATTAGTAATAATTACTAGCTAGCTATCTAATTTAATTAACTTTTTTATTAGGCTAATATATAGCTAATATTACTATTACATCTATATCCCTTACTTTAGCTATTGCCTATTAAATATTAATAACAAGTTAGTACTTATTATAAATAACCTATATATTATTTTAATATTTAATATTACTCCTTAAACCGAGAAAGCGCTGTTGGTGCCTCCATTTTGGGCGGAATGTATTGCTGTTTTTAGAGGCATTAGCAGTGCGGGGAAGGGAGCGACAAGAGGAGGAAGATAGGTACTATATACCTGCGCAGCCCCTAGCATATATATCCCCTGCATATGCTAGGGCCGCTGCAGAAAAGACATATATCCCCATTTTAGTCCCCCTCTATTAGCGACTAGGTATCTAATTTTAGTATCCTTTATGCTCTTTATCTTTCCTGCTGCTTATATACTAACTATATTAAGTTTATTACTTGCTGCCTAGGGTTAACCTTTATAATTATGCTATAAACTTCTTAGACTATAAATAGCAGTATAGACTACCTTTAGGTCCCTTATTAATCTGATCTCCCTCTTATTTACTTTCTTTACTAGTCCTTATACTTATTTTATTTCTTACTGCTATTCTTAATTACTAATCTGCTTACCTTTATTAAATACTAAATAACTTAATAACTACTAGTATAACTATAGTTAGAAATAGTCTATATTAAAATTATATATCTTTCCTTAAGCGCTTTAATGCCTAATAAATATAAAATTAAGCTATAAAGTAAAAACCTATACTCTTAGTAAAAGAGTATATTACTTACTATATGCAGCTTAGCACTATATGTTTTATTAAGCCTAGATACTTTAAGCAGATTAAGATTAATATTAGTAGTATCTTTAATAAATAGAGGCAGTATATAATAAAGACTATATTACTTCTCTATAACCTTTTCTATATATTAACCTCCTCCTATATAGTTACTATATTAATATAAAGGTTAGTAAGTAAAAAGCAATACTTAAGAACCTTAACTATAGGATAATATAAGACTTCCTCCTCTATATCTATAAGTAATATAAGATTATATTATAGGGCAATAAATATAAGTATATTTGCCAGTTCTAATAGCTTTATATAATAGTAAATAGCTAGTATATAAATTAGAATAATATTAAGAAAGTATATAAGGTATATTAAGAAGTCCTTTCTGCCTAGCTATAATAATATACTAGAGCACTACTTAGGCCTATTTTTAAGCTCTTATAATAAGTAGCTAGTATTATTATAGTATACTTATCTTATAATTTAAATACTGCCTGCTAAATATTAATAGCAAGCTAGTACTTAATATTAATAACTTATAAGTTATCTTAATATTTAATATTATATATAATATAACTATCTTCCTAAGAGAGCGGCACTATATTAACCTTACTAGCTATTACTAACTCCTATGCTATATAGGCATATAGCCGGCTAAGCTAGTAGATAGTAAGTATTAGAAGCTAAAGGATAGTTCTATTTAAGAACTTTTTAGTTAAAATGCAATTTAGTTATCTTCTTTAGTAAGTAGTAAAGAGCAGGAAGCCTTTATAGATAAATAGTCTAAGGTTCTTAATGGCCTTCTCTACTAAGAGACTATAAGATATAAGTATCTTAAGGCACTTTACTATAAGGATATCTAGATAATAATTATTTAATACCTAGCTATTAGATAATATATACTAGCTATAGCTATTAAGTTTATTTATTATAAAGGCACTAATAATAAGCTTAAGCTATAAGTTTTTTATATTTATTATCTTAAATAATAAGTATTTTAGTATTTAATATATTAATAATTACTATAATACTATCTTTTACTTTATACCTATAAGAAAGTTAATCTTTTATACTATTTTTACAATTCTTGCTCTTGCTCTCTATAATAATGTATTTAATACTCCGAGCTTAATAGATATAGCTATTATATTTAGGTTATAGCTACTGCACTTTAAGTACTATATCTTACTTTAATAAAAGAAGTCTATATTAAAGACCTTAATCTTTTATTAATATTATAGTATAGAGCTCTTTATTAATAAGGCTATGCTATACTTTAAGCTTAGAGATAATATAGGTTAATAAAGTCTTAACTTAGGATATAAAAGGAAATAAATACTTAGGTTTGCTAGGAGAGGTATTGGTAATGCAGCTAATAGTGTATATTTAAATAGTATATATCTTATAAATACTAGCTTTATTACTATGCTATTATTGTTCCCTTTACTAACTGTATTCTTTATAGGAGATGTACCTAATTCTGTTTGCGATTAGATAATGCGTTAAGATCCCTGATTTATAACCTTTTAAAGCATATACCTTAATAAGATTGCGAATTTTAACCTCTAAAATGCGTTTCTAGAAGAAGAAAAGGAAAGCTAGCTATTTTGCTTATTTATATATGTTAGCCTTATGCATGATCCTCGAGCTATAGCTGATATGGTGCCTAATGAGGTTTGGGCTAACCTGCTGCTAGACCTGGAAATTATTAAGCTTAAGGAATAGTATAAATAATTAAAGTAGGGTAAGTACTGCATTAAAGGATATAAGAATAAGGAAGAAATCTAATAACTTATTAATAAAATCTAAATAAAGAAAGCCTACTGTAAAAAGCAGGTTATTAAAGAATACTATAAGAAGTACTTTTATTACTATCTTACTTAGGATATTAAGCAGCAGGTATAAGGCAAGGAAGAGAAGGAATATATAAAACCTATTAATAATATATATATACTAGAATATAACTAGCTAATAAATATTCTTTATTATTAGCTAGATAGTCTTATAGAGGATTAAGTTTTTAAATAAAAAATTAAAGCTATCTAACTTATAGTAGCTCTATATAATAAACATAAGATAGTTAAGCATTATTATATTAAGTAAAATATCAAGGCTTAGGCTTAACTATATATTAAAACCAAACCTAGTAAAGCAGGCAGTAAGCCTAAGCCTAGCCTTAATTAATTTCCTCTCTTTATATAAGCCAGATAATGCCTAGACTGCATCGGCAATAAGCAGCTCTCCCTCAAGGAGCATACTTTTGCATACTGCTATTTAAATATCAGGAACGACCACTTTAATGACCAATACTTAGTCAAGCGTAAAAGAGCGCTGCAGCATGGTGAGAGAATGGTATATATATACCCTGCTTATCGAGTTCAGAATTAAGGTCAAGATCTTAAGTTTTATAATATAGATCACTTTCGGGTCTATGTTTAGATAGTCTATCGCGTGATGCTACGGTCGTCGTGCCAAGCGGAGCAAAGGCGGTTACGCAAGGTTAGGCGTCGCAAGATGGTCATGGAACAGCCTTCACAATAGATAGGGAGTTACAGACACGGTCAATAAGGCTACAATGGAAAGCCAGTATAAAGAGTTTTTGACTTAAAAATCGTCCAGTATAGTGTTTTTATCTATATATTTGCAAGCTTTAGGAAAGACCTAAACTGCTTATTATTAATAATAATTTCACTGTGGCAGCCATGAACCCCGATGGGATATCGGAGTGGGCCTGACTTAGTATACAATGCTAGTCCCTTTTCCAGGTTCGTGGTGGCTATGGAGTTCCTAGTAATACCATTTCCGGCAGCTTCTCCCTTAAGTTAATATATTAGGCTTCCTGCAAAGAAAGGATATAGGTATATAAACCAATAATGCTAACTCCTATCACGAATGATTATCTTTATTAAGAAAGATCTGTGATTACTTTACCTTTTACTCGGATTAGCCTCTAATACTTTTATTATATCCTTAAGTCAGCTTTGTCCTTACCTTGGCCTGCCGCCTAATAGCCCCCTGCCCCCTATACCAAAGTAAGGCAGAAATCCCACATATAGCACAAATAACTAATAATACCCTTTAAATTTTTATTATAAAGAATATTAAAGCAGATCTTTAATAGTAAGTAGGGCAGGCGCTTTAAGATAAAGTTTTTAGATACTTATAAATAATGGTATTAGCAGAATTATATTTATATAGTAATACGTTTCTCGTTTATACTTCTTGTTCCTGTTCCGTATAATTGAACACAGTGGTGGGGCTGGCATAAGATTTTAGCGCTTCTAGAGCGTATTAAAGCTAATAGAACTTTCAAGTGGAATAATCGTCCCCCTGATCTTAAATTTGAGTTAATAATAATATGCAGTTATTAAGCAAAGATATAATATCTGCTAGCGCTGGTTGCTTTTTGTAATAGAACTAATATTAGGAGACTACATTTAATTTTTAGTTATACCTTTTAGTATACTCTAACTCCCGTTATCTAAGCCAAAAGTGCAAGACTGCTAGAGATAAAAACCTCAAGATATCCTATTACACTCTCTTACACCTAGGCGATTCTCTGTCTTTATTAGCATATCAATCGCCCAGCCGATGAGTGATGTGCCAGCTAGTATATCTATAAACGAGAGCGAATTAAAGCCTTCAATTACAGTGCTTGCAGAGGGCTTGATTTCAAACAACATCAGGAATCTTTTTATAGAAAACTTAGAGTCAATCTATAATATTTGGGTAGGCATGCTATAAAAGTCTACATTACCGTCTAGTATGGCATCTAATAACCTGCATATTAACCTTATACTTCAGGACTTGGCAGAAGAATCTAAGAATATAGATATAGCGCTTTCGAGACTTGCCTTAGTTTAATTAGTATGGTTAATAAATTCTTTATAAAGCCAGATAAAATCCGACTACTAAAGTAGCAGGGTTATCCTCGGAAAGAGGGGCTAATAGTATCGCAATAGATATATTTATTAGCGCTCTCGGTTTATAACGCTATTAATCCAGAGCTTAGGTATAATGGCGGCAGCACCTATATAGCCGTTAATGCTGCTGCCATCAGTATAGATACGTATTATTATCGGCTCTACCATATCATACTCCTCGATAGCCTCGTCGGCAGATCCGGCGATGCAGACGAAAGGCAGGGTCCACTACGGTAGCACTAAGTGTGGCTAGCGTTTCTCGAGGCGACTAAGGTTTACCCTGTATTTCCTTTCCAAAATGTTCGAGAGTTAGTCTAGAGGGCTCTTCACGTTAGTTCCGGTTAAGGCTATGTCACCATAGAGTGGGCTAGTCCTGATTCGCATCGCGCTCTCCAGGGCCGTTTACTCAGTATATCCATCAATTAAGTTACTTGGCTTGGTTAGTTGTAATTGGTTGATTACATAACAACCAACTAAAGTAAGGGCTCCTATTCAACCAAGCAAAGCAGCCTTTTTCCTTTACTCGGCTCTACTTGATTTACTCGATAGAATTGCTGAATAAGGCATAGCGCGATAACTTTAACATATCTACACGCTCTAATTGGCTAGGCATTCCTCATCCTACCTGCGAAAATTCTCGCCGAGTTTCTTAAGAGAAGGTACCTGACGATTACGCCAAGCTCAAAGCCAAATATGTCTGCATATTCATTCTTTCAGCCGCATAGAAGGACCAGGAAGTCCACTCTACCTAGGACTCCCTCTAAGCCTCTCGGTTCTACCCTGCCTAGTACGCCTACCTCTGTATTAACTCTAACCGATATACTGGTACTTAATAACAGCGCATCTACACCAACCATTGCCGACGAAAGACAGATTCCAACGAGCTCTCAATATGTTTTCCCTATTAACTAGGACAAGATTCGCTATAACGGGAAGCCTGTCCCATCAATTCGATACCATCAGCCTCATAAGCGCACCCTTAACTCCAAGCTCTAACCATCAGCAATCTACAAACATGGTACTCAGCTTACAACTGATAGAGATAATAAGTACTGGCTCTGCAAGTACTGCCATATACGTAGATACCACCATACTGCACTATTTTCCAGCGAGAGCACTACTAGCGTAATATACCACCTAAAGCATTAGCATAAACTGGAAGACTTCGGATACCAGGCAGCACTGTTAAACCCCTTTAGTATGGCGAAGGGGATAACTAACCCTATATTATATCTCGGAGGGCGGCGGTTAGTGTTTAACGACTTGTAATTCTAGGACGACTTTATCGACTAGGTTATTGACCTCGATCTCACCTTCCGTTAAGTAACCTATCAACGCACTCATGAGATCTTTACCAACCATCTGGAAGACATTGGCAAGATTCTGCCAAAGAGCCTATCCGCCCTCAGTAGCTGGATCAAAGAGAAATAGGTCGGTGATGCTGGAAGGCGTGTTTGGCTGATGGAAAAGCTACATGTTGCTACAAGCAAGATCCATATCTCGGTGGATGCCTGGATATCTGAAGAAGGAACGAACTATCTAGCAGTTGTTGCTCACTTCTTGGACGAAAGCCATAAGCTGCAAACAGCTCTTCTGGACCTCCCACCTCTGAAAGGACCTTACTCCGGTGAGAATCTTGCGAAGGCGTTATCTAAAGTCATTGACTTTTACGATATCTCCACCGTCATTGGCTTCTTCATGATGGATAACGCTGGCAATAATGACATATGCATTCAGGAGCTGGCAAAGCAATAACCGGCGATTAAACTGCAGAGTCGCCTTCGGTGCGTTAGTCATATGTTTAATCTCATCGTCAAAGCTCTGCTCTTTGGGCAGGGTGTTAGCAAGATGGAACAACAGCTGCGTGGCGCATCCGATGAGGAGCGGTTTGAGATATAGAGGAAATAGAGCTTTATCGGAAAGCTCCACAACTTCTGTGTGTGGGTCAACAGTAGTGACCAGCGACGGGAGCTGCTGAAACAGTACGTGTTGACGGCGTACGACGAAGGCAGCATCGAGTGCCTCTACAGTAGAGTCCTGGTTGATGGCGGTATCTGCTGGAACTCTGCCTATGCGATGATTGAAAGAGCTCTTAAACTCCGCCACGCCATTGATCTCTTCTTCCTTAACTACAACCATATCGGCAAGGAATATGATATCTCACAGGATATGCTTACTCCGCAGGATTGGATTGATCTGGAACACTTCCTCGGTATCTTAAAGCCGTTCAAAGATCTAATAAAACGCATGGAAGGCCGGGCAAATAAAGCGGGCCTTAAAGGATCCCACGGCTCCCTTTACGAAACGATTGAGTCGCTAGACGTTCTCTTCAAGGAGCTTCAAGAGGCTGGAAAGTTTGCAGATAATCACCCCGAGGTGGTGTCCACATACTATTCCTATGCTATCGATGCTGCTCGCGTCAGGCTTGAAGAGTACTTTGGCCTTACAGATGCCACGCCCGCATACCGCTGTGCAGTTGCCCTGCACCCTGCGAACAAATTTACATACTTCGAGCTGGAATGGAGTCACAACAAGCAGTAGATCAGTAAGGCGAAGAGAGTAGTACAGGAGGTATACGCGCAGTACGAGGAAGCAGCTGCCAAAACGGGCATGATAGGAGCATAACCACAGGAGGAGGTAATTGATAACAATGACGTGGCGCTGGATCCTCTCCAGCAGGCCCGTAAGCGTCGTCAGCGACTTGCTGCCACTGCGGCGTCAGGCTCACGAGGAAATAAGCGCATCAAACTCACCTCTGAGCTCGATGAGTTTATGGCCAGGGCGAATAAGGCTGATATGGAAGTTGAGGATCCTCTAGAGTGGTGGGTTTGCTATGCGTCTGACTACCCTATCCTCTCTAAGATGGCCTTTGACTTATTCAGTTGCCCAGCAATAAGCGCTCAGTGTAAGCGAGTATTCTTACAGATAAAGAAGGTTATTACCGATGAACGGAATCGCCTTAAGTCAGATACTATAGCGGCACTTAAGTGCCAAAAGCACCTGCTTCGGACCGGCATGTTACCATGGAAATTGCCCGATTGGGAATAGTAGTCAAGTAATATTAACCAAGTAAGGACTTCTTGTAAGCAACCAAGTAAAGTAAAGGGCTCTAGTCAACCAAGCCAAGTAAGGGGGTCAAATTTTGGTTTACTTGGTTAATGGACACACTGGCCGTTCTGACCTCGCCCTTCGAACCCCTAATAAAATAAACAGAAAAGCCCGGATCAACCTTCAGCCAACCTCCATCCTTAGGCATGCCCAGCCAAACACGGCCTTGACATTTCTTTTGGAATACACGATCACAATTGCGCCAGTAGATGATTTGACCGATACCCTTAATTTCATTAGTGCTCTCTTGTGACGGAAAGGGTTTTAAACAGATAAACTAGTCCGTACTAGGTTTAATGTTTGCAGAGTCGTAGGGCGTTATACTGAGCAGTTAGGAGGTATTACGTCTCTTAATAGTGAATAGAGCGGGTTAGGTATATT
>JAAIJJ010000160.1:3481-16637 GCA_020976545.1 Fusarium sp. Barmshour
CTAACCCTATCTTAACCCTAACACCTATAAAGTGGGGTAAATTAAATCAATTATATAATAATTAATTTTAGACTGTAGGACTAGGTCAGGATGCAGCCAGTCTAGATAGTGCAAATTGCGGCTGAAATGCAAATATGGACTGAGACAGAATGCATGTACTGCTGGTTAGCTTGCTGCACTTTCCCCGCCTGTCTGACTTCTAAGACCGCATATACAGAGTACAGCCAGCCACATTCTCCCTGCTTATCTTACTGTACAAGCGCTGACTGCTGATCTTTAATGTAAGTCTTGCAGTATAAGAAGATTTTTATAGGTTATAACTAGTGCTCAACCTAATTATGCAGACACCACTACTATCTACTATGCAATGCATGCTGTAGGGTGACTCTGTTATTCTGGACCCTTAATGCAATAGAAATATCCGATTTTAAGTGTATGTAACCTAAAAGATGTAAGCTGCCTTACCTTTATCTATGCAATGGGTACATTTGTATTCTTTATATAGTCTTGATATCCTTTATTGACCTCATTGTCGACCTTACGGCTGCTAGTTAATTGGAATTTCACAGTCAAACCTTAACCTCTTTTAATTTTTGCAGTCAGTTCCTAACCTTATTTGTGTACAGCATTTTCACATTGCGCTAGTCCTATTTTCATAATATAGCTTATGAGCTGGTCTAGTGCATTAGCTAGATAGGGCTCCTAGAGCCATTGCCATTGCCGATTGTTTCTTCTTATTCAGACCACCTACTTATGGCATTGCTATGCAGATGGACTTTCCGTAGAGCTCTATGAGTTGCTTTGGCTGCTACCTATCTGGGTATAAATGAGTTAGCCCCGCTCAGCCGCCTCAACCATTTCCACAGATCCTATCATCAGTACCTAATTCCTCCTGCCAGGTTTTAGTTACAGCTATGGCCCTGGGAGTTTGACTTATGTCCTTTATGCCGCCTCGGCCGTGGCTAGCCAGGATATATTTATATGCATATAAACGGGATACGCCTAGCATAACCCTTCCTATTGCGTGGTCTTCTATATAAGGACCGTATATATTTAATATATTAGGACTAAGCAAAAAGGTGGCATCAATCTAGACCGACGTGCCGTCCCTAGCTGCACTGCATGGCTCCTATTTTAGATATATGGCGGCGACTACTAATACTAGAGGTCATTATGCTCTACCTCGTCAAAGTGTGATTAGTAGCTTTTGATATATAAAGCAACTTAATCCAGGGTTAGGTGGGGGTTGACTGAATTTCTTAGGCGTGACAGTCCCCGTTATATTCCGCCTCAGCGAGCCAAGAAGCTTATTAACATAGCCTCAGCCTCGATTCTCTCGGCACTCCACATCATCTCTTAATGCAAATAGAAATTAACCCATTCATTCAGACTCACGGAGTAGAATCATATGGCTAACTGTTAGCTTATCTATAACCCTAATCCTAAGCAGCTGGTCAGGCACTAGGTTATCGAGAGCAAGTCTCGGGGTGACCCTGAGTCCCTGCGCTACGTCTCGTTTAGGCTGACCTAGTGCAGGATAACCATTTAATCTACCCCCTCCCCCTGTAATGAGATCTGACTGTGGGGTGTCCTGCCTACTGGCAGCCAATCGATGACTGAGGAGATGATAAACGGCACTGCCACTATCACAGCACGTTGTCACTCTAGCATAACTCCTCTAACAGAGGAAACCGCAATGTTGAATCCTCTAAAGCCTTTGCCCTTAACTCGAGTTTAGTTAGATATCTAGACGGCAGCCTAGAATCCCTGTTAGGGCATTGGGCGACCTGGATTCTCTGCCGGCAGATGGAGATTGGGCTGAGATAATCTTTAGCCTGGCAATTGCGTGGGATGTAGCAGCCTGACTCCCTGTTACTGTAATTAACTTTAGATGATTGTCTGCTCCGGACTATTCTGATTACTAGGCTGTTGTGTAGGTAAGGGATACTGAAGTTTTAGCGCCGGTGGCAGCTATCTAGTCTATATTATAGATGTATCTTGAGGCCACTTTACCTTACAGGTCGTTGTTAACTTGTCAACCATTACAGTGCCCCGCCTAGATAATGTGCCTACCATCGATGGCACATCAACGCCACCTAGATCCAATTAGAGGATGCGGGATCTTATTTATTTGTGTTTAGGAGCCTAGTTGCCTGAGGATTTTCCTACTAGAGAGTCGGCTTTGGCTACACCTTCGCTGGTCATCCTCCCGTAATATATAAGGCTTTTAAGTAATTTTAATTTTCTCTTTTTAGCGTGGGGCGCTCTCTAGAGTGCCAGAACATTGATCTTCTGACCAGCAGCCGTACTAGATGGCCGAAAGATGGCTGAATCACTAGTATGAAAAGTCTCTAGAGCCTTTGATACTAAGGCAGAGTAGATGGGCTAGCTAGTTTAGCAAATTGCGCTCTGCTGGGCCCTTATATCAAACAGGCTGCCGATCTTTCGTCCTTTAAACTAGGTAGGGCTTAAGTCTTGGAAATTATCTCTAATAGAAAGGCTTAGCGAGGCCACTAGATATACTATCTTGGCATCGCCAGCTTCTACTTAGCTGCCTCTTGGCGGCAGCGATCTTCTTGAGAAGTACTATTGGCCAGGATCTTGATAAGTTTGACAGATATAAGATTCGCATTGATCGCATCTTGAATGGCACCGAGACCTTCGGCGCAATTAATAACGATATAATTACCCCGTTCTTATATACTGGCCTGGTGCGGGGCATAAATATCGAGTATGCGCGGACATCGAGAAACAGCTTCACTATACTCACGACCTAAGGTATATGTCGCTAAACCCTGACTAGCCTGCAACGGTATGCTTTGGCTAATTTTTCCATAAAAAAGGCTGTAAAGTTATCTGCGAAGATCCCCTCGACTGGTATTGGAATACGGATATCTCCCTAACCCTTAGCATTATCTCTAACTGGATCCTTCTGATTATCGCGTTGCTTGCTGCCCTCCCCTATAATTCGCTCTATAAAAGGAATGCCAGAGCCTCTTGGTCTAAAGGCAAATTCTAGGGGATGGTCAGTGCGCTTCTGAATTGGCTCGGCTCTCTATAAACCGCTCTTACTGCGACGCTGTTTAACATCCATCAGATTCGAAAATGCTTCTACGAAACTCTGCTATTGGGCCAAGGCATAGCTGGAAATAACGCCCTAATGCTGTTAAAGAAGGATGTATACTACGTTCTGTTATGTATAGGCCAGTTTAAGCTAGACGGCCCGGACCGGCGTTTTCTAGAAACCCTTATATATAGACTATTTAATCCTATATATAATATAGTCGTTGGCAAAGGGAGTCATGCCGACGGGGTCAAGCTCCAACAGGTAGGCAATTATCCCATATTAGAACAAATAGCCAGAAGATAGACTAGAGAACTCCTCTAGGAAATTGCATTTTAGTTAAGAATGCTGCGGCGCCGAGGAGTATATCTGACTTTTCTTAGTATATTCCTTTTCTTTATTACCTACGCTATCTCCCTTATGCTAGCATTTGCCGCCATTGGCAAGCAGACGACGGCCTACTCCCTCACATTCGGTATCCTGATCAGCTGGTTTCTGCTCTTTATCTTGTTTGCTATTCTCGATCGAAATCCCGTTTCTGCAGATCAAAGCCGGTAAGTTTCAGCCACCCATGAGGCCGTGTCGTCCTAGAGTATAGCTTACTAAGGTGTTCATATATAGAAAACTCATCTCTCGCTAGATGTGAAATGTGGAGGCTGTAAGGCAATAGGTGGATAGTCCGAACCCTAAGCCAGAACATCCGAATTGGTGGTCTCAAGAGGGAGAGAATTTATTCCCTAATCAATGCCATGCTCAACAGACTAGCTTTGACGGGTACGTCTCCAACTTCGTAGGCTAAGGAAGGCAAATCAGGTATAACGGACTACCATACGCCATTTTAAACAGCATATACAATAGCCCCGGGGACAATCGCCAGATACGGCCGCTCATATCTATTATTAATCAGCCCATTATGCGCCTTAATGGTCGCCGTCCTGGTTCCTGGTGGGTGCTATCGGTAATCTCCCTAGCGCTTATCTGGCTGGAAATTGGAATGGCTTTTATAATCTCATATAACGTTCTAACCGTCGGTGTTGGCTGTAGATTAGCGTCATACCTTGTCTACGGCTGCCTTAGCAGCTTACCCTAGTTAATGTATTTGCTTCCGTGGTTCGGTTATCCTGGAACGAAGAGGAAGGCAGTATGCTAATTCCTCTATCTGTTATCAACGCTAACTCTCTGCTTTATAATTTTTGCCGCCGTAAGTTGACCTGGTTGCATTTACCCTACCTATTCTTACGGTATATAGACTGATGCTAGGGCCTATTGTCTATAGTTTAGTGGGGTTCTGAAGAACTGCCTGTGCAGAGGCGGATTAAGCGGCTACCTGGACTTCGAAGATGCCTAGTTCTACAGAAATAAGGACTACTTCGACGTCGCGAAGTGGTGGTGGGCGGCCGCCATTGTCGGGGCTCTTCCCATGTTCAGTAGCTTTCTTGCGGCAGGACTCTTGCTAATGAAGCTGAAGTCTTTATGGCAAGCATGCAAGCAGAATAATCCAAGAGTAGGGGATCCTAAAGCGGATATCCATTGGTTGAATGCCAATCCGGATATGTATTGGTTGAATGTCAAGGCGGATATGCATTGGTTGATTTGAGCATTTGCATTTGCCTCTGGCTGATCTAAGAGGGCGAAAGCGAGAACGTTTTAGATATTCCTCATTTTGTGGTTTCCCGAAAAAGGGAAAAGGTCTGATTAAATGTAATGACCTGGTATATCAAACAATAGCTGCATCGTCTTTTGGTGCCTTGGTACTTGTGGCATGGAATGGGAAAGAAATCTCGAAAGGTTGTTGATCAAGGTGGCCTTAAGACTCCAGGGGGTTATGGTTCACCACTGGTTCTGGTTCGCCCCCCCCTCTGTGCATAATCCTTACTAGCGTGTTGATATATTAGCTACCTATTTCCCTTCATCTATTATCACAACTTCTTCAATCAATCAAACTGCTTTTTTGTATTTTAGACTGCCAGAGAGCCCAGTATACCTCGTTATACTACAGCCAATATAAACAATGCCATCCAGTATATCCTCCAAATATCTATAGCGCAACCATACGCCTGTGTGTTTAGTACTAGATAGTTTATTATTACCGCATTGTGTTATATTCTTTAAGACTTACTTGGTAAGCATAAGTCGATTGTAATTTCCCATCTTGCTGGAATGAAATCTGCTTAGGGAGACCTGTCTACCTATTGACCGCCTTGAGAGATACTATGCGTGCACGGACTAGTATGTATATTAATTTAATGAAATATAAAGACACGATGCATGCACGGACAACCTAGTAACGTGCACGGGCCAGATTTGTTGTAATTCGTCGAATTACCACCAGGTCTGTGTACAGTAGGGTGGTACCAAGGAGAGTGACTGAACTGATAGGCCCATAGAGATCTTTGTGTCGTAGCCAATGTTGATATTCCGGAACACCTTCTGCAGGGAAGTCTCGAACGTTTCCAACGAGCGGGAGGGACTTTGGGCCTGGCGGTAGACGATGTTGAGCATTTATAGCCAAGTATTGAAAAACCAGGTAGGCGATGCAGCCGCCAACAGCCAAAGCGACAAAAAATAAGACGGACATGCTGGATTGGCCGTAGATAAGGGACCAAAACAATAATTAAAAGGGTAAAGTTCATAGTCCTGAGACTAGAAAATGTTGGGGACTTTGAAACAACAGGTAACTACGTCACCCGAACCCAGATATGGTAGTCTTGGAGGCGGGGTTATAGCTCACAGCCTGTTAGTTGCTGTCTAGGTGTTGGGGGCTACGGTATGCAAGAACGCCTAAGATCTTTAATATGGGGCAGCGCAGCATCAACCCTCATTTGGCTGCATAGGGCATTAAAGCCAACTAAATCTCTTATATATTGGGCAAGATTAACCTTGCTTAAGTAACCCCGCACTAACTTCTAAAATCTCCTGTTTCTGTTAGTAGCAAAGTAGCTTTTAACTTAATACTAGCTTGTTATATTATATTATATTATATTATAACGTGGTTAATAAGCATACGCTGCAGATAAGCATATACCGCACTTTCCTTAACCTTTTTAACCTATAGCTTAAAAAGCTTAAGCTATAGTTTAAAAAGGCTGGCTTTTACTTATTATAAAAGTCTTTATTATATAAAGATTTTTATAAATAAAATTACCCTTTTAGAAAGGTTATATAATATTAGACTTATAGCTTTTAATAAAAGCCAAATAAATACCATTTTAGCTTTTAATATAATAACTTCCTATCTGGTATTGTTAAAATACTATAGGTTTTATATTCCTTAATGCTATAAATCGGCTTTTAGCTATCTGATTTTAATAATACTAATATAGTTTTAAAGCCTAGAATTTAGGCTTTTTATTAGTATAATTTTCATTTAAATTAGATAAATAGAATCTGGTCAATTAGCTACATATATACTATAACCTTTCTTATAGAAAGAAATATAAAAAGAAAATATTTTTTTTTAATATAAGTAACTAGAAGCTAGTCTTCTTTATTTTAACTTTATTACTATTTTCCTTCCTTTATTATTTTATAATTTCCTACTTAGTTAATTAGCTTTTTATAAAGACTGATTTTACTATATTTAACCCTCTTATTCTAATTATTTATCCTTCTATATTTAAAGACTATATAGTCTTTATTTTTCAGTCTTTTACAGATTATAAGCCTAGTTGCTCACCTTGTATTATAGACTATAATACTCCTCTAAATAATAAAGAAGCTTCTTTTTTAACTATTTATCTTCCTATTATTAAAGAAAAAACTAGGGTTTTTACTACCTTATATCCTTCTGTTTTTATCTCTAATAGAGATATCCTTTTTATAACTTTATATAATTTTCTATATAAGGAAAAACTCCTCTTAGAAGAATATCCTTTTATTAGAGAGTTTCTTAATAGAGATTATATATTAGCTAATACTAGCTAAGAAAACTAGTATAATCTAGTAGAGCTAGCTATAAGCTATAATAAATAGATACTACTTTTAAGCTCTTTTTATTAAGTCTTAAAAAGATTATAACTTTAAGAATTTATTTAAATATTTAAATACTTAAATAAATTAGCTATAAAAATGGCTAATAAATATAATATCTCTTCTTTAAAGGGAAGTGAAAATTATATAACTTGGGCCTTAAGGCAAGAAGCTTTTCTTACTAAAAAAAAAACTATATAATTGTATTTCTATAGAAAATATACTTATAACTAAAAGTAAAGAAGCTTTATCTATTATACGTCTTCACTTAGAAGATGGCCCCCTTTTATAAATTAAGCACTTAAAAAATGCTTATTAGGCCTAGGAAGCCTTAAAAAACCTATATAACTCTTTAGGATTTACTTCTAAATTCCTACTTATAAAGGAATTTTTTAATATCTCTTTATCTAATTTCTCTATTATAGAGGATTATTTAAATAAGATAAAAGAAGTAACTAATAAATTAGAAGCTAGGGAGATAGCTATACTTAAAAAGGTAATTATAGCCTGGATTCTAAATATCTTAGATGAAAGTTATAGTAGCTATATAATTAATATTTCTCAATCTCTAAGAAATAACCCTAATACTTATAATTTAGAATCTCTTTCTTTTAGCCTTATAGATAAATCTAAAAGGTTAGATAATAAGGAAAACCTGGTTTATTTAGCTACTAAAAAACTGTGGAAAAAGAAGAAAATAGCTAATAAATGCTCTTATTGCAAAATCCAAGGGCATTTAGATAAAGACTGCTATTTTCTTTATCCTAATAAGGCTCCTAAGAACTTTATAATTAAGAATAAAAATAAGGTTAATAAACCTTATAAAAATCCTAATAATAAGTCTAAGGATAAGTTTAAAAAGGAAGAAAGAGAAGAAAAACAAGAAAAGCTATTTATAGCTAAAACGGGATTTTCTCCTATTATAGAAGAGGTTTCTAGCTCTGATGAAATAGATCTAGATATAGAAAGCCCTTTTAATATAGAAAAATCTCCTTTTAAGGTATATAACCCTCCTTTATATCTTTCTATATCTTCTTTAAAAGAAAGAAAGGCTAATAATATATTAGGACCTATAAAAACCTATATACTAGCTTTAAAAACTCTATTAAAAGAGTTAAAAGAGGTAAAAAACTATAACTTTAACTATAATAATAAGAATATAACTAATTTTATTTATAATATAGGTGCTATAAGGCATATAGTATCTAATAAGAATTTTCTTATTAATTATAAGCTAGTTAACTGTAAGGTAACTTGGGGAAAAGCTAGCTATATAAATATTAAAGGAATAGGTAATTTAGTTATTAGGTTTCTAAATAATAATATAAATTATATTCTTAAAAATTGCTATTTTATACCTGAATTAGGTATAAATATTATAAGTCAATCTTCCTTATAATTTATTACTTCTCTTATAAATAATAAGACTTTATATTTATTTAATAAAAAGAAAATAATAAATATAGGAAAAGAAGTTAATAATTTATATATTCTTCCTATTTATTTAAAGAATAATAATAGTCCTATAAAAAGTCCTATATATAATATTATACCTAAAAAGAATATAGATATATATTCTTTATATTTAAGATTAGGATATCTTAATACTAAAAGCCTTTTAAAAATTCTATTTAAAAATAGAGATAAGTACTCTTATAATAAAGAAGATATTATAAAAATAAATAACTGCAAAAATTGCATAAAAGCTAGATTAACTAGTAAAATAAATAAATTAACTAATATTAGAAAATATAATTTTCTAGATAAAATAGTTAGTGATATTTGGGGCCCTTTTAAGGTGCCTATATATAATAAATATATATATTTTATTACCTTTATAGATAAAGCTACTAGATTTCTTACTGCCTATTTAATTAGGAATAAATTAGAGATTCTAGATAAGTTTAAGTAATTTAAAGCAGAAATAGAAATTAATTCTAAGAATATAAAAATAAAGAAAATTTTCTCTAATAATGCTAAGGAATATATATATAAAATAAAGCCTTATTGCCTTAAAAAAGGTATAATATATAATACTAGTCCACCGTATACTAAAGAACCTAATAGTGCCATAGAAAGAATAAATAGGACTTTATTAGCTAAAATAAGAGCTTTATTATTTACTTCTAATTTACTAAACTATCTATGGGGAGAGGCTTTAAAAGCGGCTATATATATATATAATAAAAGCCCTCACTCTGCCTTAGGCTTTAAAGACCGTATAGAAGTTAAAGATAATATAACTTTAAAATTAGAAGATTTAAATAATATAAAGACCTTTGGGTCTATTATATATTATAAAAATAATAACCCTTTAGATAAATTAGATATTAAGACCTATAAGGGCGTTATTATTAGCTATTTAACTAATAGCTATAAAATATAGGATTTAAATAAATGCCAAGTTATAATTTTTAAAGATGTTATTATTATAGAAAATAGCTTTCTTAATAATAATATTAAAGATAATAATTCTATAACCTTTAAGGATTTACCTTATATAAAAGAATCTTTAATAAATAATAAAAAGCCTAGCCTTATAAATAATAAGCCTAAAATATTAGTTAAAATTCCTAAAAAGCCAGCTAATTACTATAAGGATTTTTAAGAATACCTAGATATAATAGCCTTAGTAAATAAGGAAAATCCTATAAAACCTAATAACTATAAAGAGGCTATAAGCTGCAGTTTAGCTAATAAGTGGCTTAAATCTATGAAAGCTAAAATAGATAAATTAATTAGGTAAAAAACCTAGATAATAACCTTTCTTCCTAAAGAAAGAAAGCCTTTAAAAGGCCATTAGGTTTATAAGATAAAAACAGATAATAATAATAATATAATAAAATATAAATCCCGATATATAGTGCAGGGTTTTAACCAAATTTATAATATAGATTATACTAAGACCTATGCCTCTATAGCTAGACCTAAGACTATAAGGCTTTTATTTATAATAGCTATAGCTAATAACTTCTTTATATTGCAATATAATGTTAAAAATGCCTTTGCAAATGCTAATATAGATAAAGAAATCTATATAACTATTCCTATAGGCTTTAAAGACCTAATTTTAAAGGATTTTATAAAGGACTTTTATAAGGAAAATCCTAGTAAAGAAATAAAAGAAAAAGAAATAGCTTTAAAGCTAAATAAAGCCTTATACGGCTTAAAACAAAGTCCTAGACTTTAGTATTTATTACTTTCTAAATTATTTAATAACTTAGGCTTCTATATTATACCTTTTAATACTGGGGTTTTTATAAATAATAAGCTAAAAATAGCTATTATATGCTAAATAGATAACCTAATCTTCTTAGGGCCCTTTAAAGAAGATATAAATAATATAATAAAAAGTCTCTCTAAAGATATAGCTATCCAAGCTTTAGGAGAAATTAAAGACTTTTTAAGAATGTATATAACTATAAATAGAGAGAATAAAGGCTTATATTTATCTCAAAATAAATATATATATAATAAAATAAGAGAATTTAATAAGGAAAATATAGGAACTTCTAAAGTACCTATAAGAAATACAGAAAGGCTTTTAAAAGCTATTATAACCCCTTCTAAAGAAGATATACTGCAATTTTAAAAGGAAATAGGTTCCTTATTATTTCTAGCTATAAAATCTAGGCCTAATATATCTTTTATAGTAAATATCTACTCTAGGTATTCTTCTAAACCTAATAAAAGCTACTTTAATACCTTAAACCTAATTTAGAAATATTTAAATAAATATCCTAATTTAGGCTTATATTATAATTATAATATAGACTTAAATAGTCTAAATAGTATTATAAGAGGCTATAGTAATGCTAATTGGGGCAGTAGCCTAGAAGATAGAAAATCTAATAGTGGATATTGTTTTTATTTATATAATAACCTTATAAGCTAGAAAACCACTAAATAAACCTGTGTTACTACTAGTAGCTGTGAAGTAGAGTATATAGCCCTAAGGGAGGCTATAAAAGAAGCTAAGTTTCTTAATTATATATATAAATATATAAATAAAGAGCTTTCTTTAAGTTATAATAGGTCTATTCCTTCTATTTTAACAGATAACCTAGCTGCTAAGCAATTAGCCGAAAATGCAGGAAATTATAAGCATTCTAAATATATAAATCTAGCTTATTACTTTACTAGAGATAAGTTAGAAAAAGGAAATATTAAAATTTTCTTTATAAAAGGTAAGGATAATATAGCAGACTTTTTTACTAAAAGTTTAAAACCTAATAACTTTTTAAAATTAAGAGATTCTTTATCTTTAAAATAATCCCTTATATATCTTTTATATATCTCTTATTTTTATAATAAGGTTTTTTAGTCTTAAAAGGCTTTTCCTTAATACCCTTAATTTTTTCTTATAATTATAAGTTTTTATTAAGATAATAAAAGATTTTTTTTTTTTTCCTTTATATAACTTAAGAGTTATTTTTTCTCTTAATTTTATTTAATTAAAGATATATATAATTATATCTTTAAGGGAGGCTATAAAAGTCTTTATTATATAAAGATTTTTATAAATAAAATTACCCTTTTAGAAAGGTTATATAATATTAGACTTATAGCTTTTAATAAAAGCTAAATAAATACCATTTTAGCTTTTAATACAGTAACTTCCTATCTGGCATTATTAAAACACTATAGGTTTTATATTCCTTAATGCCATAAATCGGCTTCTAGCTATCTGATATTAATAATACTAATATAGTTTTAAAGCCTAGAATTTGGGCTTTTTATTAGTATAGGTTTTATCTAAATTAGATAAATAGAATCTAGTTAATTAGCTATATATATACTATAACCTTTCTTATAAAAAGAAGTATAAAAAAAAAATATATTTTTTTAATATAAGTAACTAGAAGCTAGTTTTCTTTATTTTAACTTTATTACTATTTTCCTTCCTTTATTATTTTATAATTTCCTATTTAGTTAATTAGCTTTTTATAAAGACTAATTCTATTATATTTAACCCTCCTATTCTAATTATTTATCCTTTTATATTTAAAGACTATATAGTCTTTATTTTTCAGTCTTTTACACTTACTAATAAGTAATATATTATAGTCTATAAGCAGAGAATTAGCCATTTCTTCTATAAAACGCAGTTATAAGGGAAATCCTTGCAAATCTAGGTTAAGGATAAATTAGACTATTATCTATTCCTCTAGATTAAATAGTTTCTGCAATTTAGAGATAAAATCGCTTTATAATTAAATGCCCTGCTAGCAGCGATACAGGCAGCGCTTATTAATCTTATATATCTTAGCAGCGCATTAGGTACTTAATTTTAAGTTATTTTAAAGGGCCTAAAAGGTAAGGAGGGTTCTAGCTTTATCTAAAGGTTTTAATATATTTAGTAATTATAAACTAATTAATTAGATAAAAAGTTAGATATAAGAGGGAAAAGTGCGGCACATGCTTATCTGCGGCATATGCTTATTAACTATATTATATATTTTTTATTTAAAGGGCTATTAGCCTTAGAAAGTCTTTTATTAAAGTATAAGATATATTAAGCTAAACTATTTATAATTACTATTATACTTAGTCTTACTTAGTTTACCTATAATATTTACTTATATTAATAAAAAGTACTAAATGCCCTTTTCCCTAAGTAATACCTGCCTTAATTATAGCTAGCCCTATAATAGTTTTAAATATATTATCTCTAGACATTAAAGCAAGCAGTTCTAGCAAAGCTATATATACTTGCTATTTTATTTAGTTTATTTAGTATATTATTAATATAAAGGCATATTACTTCTAACTACTAGGCCGGTAGTAGTATAGGCTAAAGTACCAGGCAGGGCGGGCTCCTAATTAGCAGGATAAGGGTAGGGGCCGCCATACTACCAGCTAGCTAAACTACTAGCTAGCAGTAGCTAATTAAAAAAATACGCAGCTAACCCTAAGTAGGGCAGGCTGGGGGGGCCCTGGAGCTGCAGTTTGAAAAGGCCAGTGTATGGCGCGATTTAGGTAGGTAGGTAGCAGGCAGGCAGTGTGACAGTTGGTTCCCAACTGTGGATAAACTAAGCCGTGCTAGGTTTATTATTAGCAGATGGCATAGGGCGTAAACTAAGCGTTATTAAAGTATTATGTCTCTTAATAGTAAATTTAATA
>JAAIJJ010000160.1:24825-37765 GCA_020976545.1 Fusarium sp. Barmshour
TTCATCTAGGACTTTGAACTTTAAATCTAGGACTTTCAGACTAACAGTCTGAATCCTGAAGATAAGGGGGATTCCCGGATTTTCCAACAAAGACCTGATGCAATACTACGCGCCAAGAGTCTGGAGACATGCGCGAGATACATTTGGCGGTCGCGGTGGCCCTCTATTTACGACAATCTCTCCAGCCTCGTTTCCCGCTTTTGTGTGCCGAATGGTACACAACGATGTCATTTATGAAAGCAGGTGTGTCAGCCCACTTACCCGGGCAGCCGGCACTAATTCTTTTGCCTTTACCATGAACGGCGAATTCGGTATTTAGGGTATCCATTGCACTAGTGATAAAATAATGCGACCCTTAATATGCCGCATACTAAGGCATTGATTTCGCCGGGGGTTCATAGAATTTAAGATACCACACCGTTTCTAAGGCTACTGCGAGCATAGCGACATTCATATGGGTTGACGTGGCTTAGAAGTGAGCTCGAATTCTCGACTCGACAGAGCAGCTGGTGAAAGGAATGCTATTAGCAGCTGCGCGCCATACTATCGGGGAGACGTCCTCGTAGTCACTGCTCCTGCCTTCGGCATGTCACCAGGAAGTTGCCGCTGCTATGCCAAACCGTAAGCATGAGCGATGGAGCGGGCATTATTTCCATCATCAGAGCTTAGTTTAGTGCAGTGGTTGGGCTCTAGCCGCGTGGGACTCCGTGAAATTCAAAATCAACCAGAAATCGAGGCTTCCGCTGCGATCCGCAGCCAACCATAGCAACTAAGGCAATGCAAATAGTGCCAATCAATCCGTAATTATGTAACCCACTTAGCTAGCTATTTTATTCCGCTCTCCCTTCAGATACGGGCACTTTTTGCTTGGTCAAAGCCGAGAATCGGCGTCAAAAGGCAGCGTCAGAGATTCTGCTTGCCAAGTCAGACCCCTATCAAGAAGTGCCGGTGCCAGTCTACAAAGATAGCTTTAGAGGCTGCAGATCCAATTGAACTGCCTTTAAACCGCGAGCTCACACTGCTATTAGGTTTTGTTAATTCAAGCCACAAATTCTAGCTCTTTAGTTAGTGGGTATACTGCATTAGAAGTAGATGTTGCTGACATGTGATGATCTTGGAGTGGGAAGTTCCACTCGCACGATGTTGGTAACCAAAGGTATATGCAGCCATGGCGCTACTGTGGGTTTGCCTGATAAAAGAAATATATCATGTAGGACTACTCGTTCATTGCAGCCTAAAAACAACCCCGAACCGGCTAGGTTAGGGCTAAAAGTGATATGTCTTTGGAGCCTCTTATATTATAGGCCTCTACATTTTTATAACCCTGCTATAAAACTTGCCATTTTTATACAGCAGACCTGCCTAAACCTGGGTTTAGGTGTCTGTGTACGATACCTTTCCTAAAACTTTTAGCAATTTATTCTTTAAACTATATAGGATATGCAAATCTGGCTCCCCCTAGGCTTGAGTTCTGGGAGATGTTGGTGGAATTCGCGTGGGTAGTTGACAGAGGTATTTTATTTTGCTAAAATTTAACTACCACAATATATCCCAGAATCCTTATATTAAATAATAGAGATAAAAGTACTTAAGTAATTTATCCCTATAAACCTATTTTTTATTTACCTCTGGCCAGAAAATATATAAAAGATATATTTAAATTAGTATTAAGATAGAAATATAGTCTAAGCTTAAAGAGACTGCTTATAAAATATTATTATAGCCCTATTACTTATTATTACACCTTAATTGCTTTTGCAGGTATAAAACCAATAAGAGGAGGGCTTGGAGCAGATAGTATCCCTGCTGGCTCTATAATATCATAATCTACTCTAGGAATAAGCTAATAGCGCCAGGGCTTAAGCCGGACGATATCCCCGTAAACTCTATAATAACATCCTAAAACAGCTAGACTTTATCTTAAGCCATGCTTAACTAAATAAAGAAGATATCCTAGTAAATAAATAAATAGATTTTATAAAAATACCAGTTATAGATAACATTATATTACAGCAAACAATACAGACTTTATTACATTTTGCAGTATAATTAAGTTAATATATTATACTCCTAAGAATTTATTTTAATAATAGGTAAAGATTTCTTTATATCCTATATTGCTATGAATTTCGGTTTATGTTTTGGCCTATTATACTGCCTGCCTTCTATCTTACCTTAGAGCATTATATCGCATCTCTGGGCTCTTTAGAAGTAGGTTTGCCAGATTTGCCAGGTTTACCATAAAGACTATTATATAGGATCCTATCTTGTATTATATTTGCTTTTTTTCCGTTAGCATGCTCTCTAGAATTAATAACTGCTCTACAGCCTTGCTAATGCATTTATTCTAGCTAATTACTATTTTAGGCTTAAAATTAAGTTTGCCCCTTTACTAAGTCTTAGAAAGAAAAAATTAGTAAGATATATATAAGAAAAAGGAAAGAGTATCTTAACTAAAATACCTTAAGAAGCTAAGGAACTTAATAAGTCTTTTAAACATATAAGTATATTATTCTTCTATTATATACCTATCTTATTAGAATTAACTATATTAAAGCATTATAGCACCTCTATTAGTCCTAGCTAAAGTTAAGAAATAGTAAGAGCGAGATTATAGTAAAAAACGATATTAATAGTTACATTGCCAGGGCTAGACTAAGCGACTTTAAGAAGCTGATAGCTATAAAACTGTCTGGCTAGTAAGTTAGGTCTATTACTTAGAGGCTAGTGCTACTAATTGTTAGTAGGCCTGCTAATATAGTTCTTCCTTTTCTATTAATTTACTTATAGTAGTGTTTCCTAATAGGCCATCTATATAAATACTACCTTCCGGGTAACCTTGCTGCCTTATCGGCCGGCAGCCAGCATCTCCTGCAGGAAACCCCTAATTTCAAAGATGCCAGTCTTAGTAATAATACTTCCCTATACAATTGCCTATCTGCAGCGATTATATTATTGGCTATTCTGGTCACGTACTTTCTAAAAGATATAGGATAAATAAGGAGTATGTTCTGCGCTGAGGCTTATGGAATAGAGGAGAGAAGGATATTAAAGTAAATAATGTTTATGTCTGCAGCTACTCTGCGATATTCGAACTTAGATAAAGAGGTATAATCCGCAATAGGCCATCCGCAGAGAGACCCAGCCTTATTAGAACGCGAACTTATATGACTCCGCATACAGGCCTATCATGCCCGCCAACACCTATTAAGAATACCACAGGCTACACCTTCTTAGCATGATAGCCTTTTACCCCCCTAGATTAATTCAGAAAATCAGTACTCTGCTCAGGATACATTATGCTATACTCTAAACGGTCTAACAACTTCGCCTATTTTATTATATTAGGGTATCGATGCATAAAGGGTAGCGAGGAACTTAGGATAAAATAGGTCTAGCTCCCTGATCTCTAAAGCGACTTTAGACTGCGGCTTTACTCTGTTTAATGCTGCTAGTAACTATAACTTCTGCATGGTTAACTCTTGTTTAGTTTTACCTAACCGCCTATCGAAAGAGAATCTAAGCCTCCTGATTAATCTTGCTAACCGGATATATATATATCCTTATCTTTATTTCTTTATTAACGCTCTTTAAGCCTAGGAGATACAGTGTAGCCTAGAATTCCTTAAGTCCTAAACCGCTATATATAAGCATATCTTTTAAATATTCTTTTCTGCCAAGTATTACTATAAGTCTAGCTTCCAAGTTCTCCACGCTATAGCATATAACTTATCCTAGATATCTAATTGAAAACTTCCTCAGGTTTAGGTTTGCATAATAATTATAATTATATGCAAGCTTATACCCTTTAAGAAAGGGCATAGTTCCTTTAAAGTTTATTACCGCCTCTTAATACTATCTTTAATAAGCATTTTGCCTATAGAGCTGCTAATTACTTATACTAGTAAAAGGCATTTATTTCTAATAAGCCTGTTAAGCCTTTATTATTCTATAAAACCAAAGCTAATCTAGAATACGGCCTAGTCTGCATTAAACGGCAGTAGGATATTAATAGCATTTAGTTTAGGCCTAAGAGCCTTTAGGCTGTTTACAAACCTGGCATTTTCTGTTTATTATTTATGCCGCTATTTAAGCGCAATCTATCCACAGATCAGGTAATCCGGCCATACAGTCTCGATCTTGCTACTACTCGATATATTCTATTTAGGTCAGTAAATACATTAGGGATTCGCTTTAATATATATCTATTCTTTCCCAGGGCCTCTAAAACATCTGCATCGCAGAACAGATTATCTCTAGATTGCCAAAAGGACCTTTATAACAGTATAATCATTCTAGCAGCATTTAGTAGCATCTCTAATCCTCTTTATCAAGAGCTTCCTAGATTTTTTAATATTGCCTATGCAAAGTCTTGTTCCTTTTAAGAGCGGCCTGAGACAGGTAGATGGAGAGCAGCAGATAATAGTAGGGCTTGCCACTTATAATACATGTTACCGACCGATAATCTTGGACCATTCTGGTCCTCTATCGTTCAAAGAGCTAACTCGTTCTGAGTCCAGACTAAGGCTGGAAACAGTGTTATGTACTTTAAGAACCTACAGTTGCTATTTCAGGCCTACGATCTCAAGAATATCTTTGTAACACCAAGCCTCCACGAAACCATGGGACTTGTTCATGATACTGTCCTCTCTAGAATAGATCCTGAGTAGATAGACCTGCACTCTTGCTGGCTAGATATCGGAATGCGTGACTATGTCCCTGATTAACCACGTGGTAACGATAACAGGACCGAACCTTTCATGCTACTATGGAAAAGTAATTGCTATTAATATTTATACCGTAGACTTTCTGAAATAGCCCCCAAAACGCCTCTTTTAGCAAGTCACTTCTATTCTTTTCTTCTTTAAGATATTGGAATATACTATTGTCGGATAAAGGCAAAAGGAGCCGATACTCCTGGCTGCCCCCGGAGTCGCAAGCCTATCATCATCCATGCCAAGGCCTATAACTGCAATAAAGAACTGTTCTTAGTCATGTATAGCAATTATCGACTGTTTGGATCTAGATACCTCCCCTTATTAGTATTCGATGACGATATAATTAAAGATCTCTCTTCTTCTAGCCAGAGTCGCAAATAGGGTTCAAAAATGCAGCTGTCCTGTGGTGTAATTATGAAGGCCTGGAACGCGAATAAATGATATTTAAGATCTGTATTAAACCTAAATATGCTGTCTAGTTATGGGATCCGAAAGGAGGTTACCTTGCGTTTCGATATTATACTAGTAATATAGGCCAGCGGCTGCTTCTAAGCTATATATGAGAACAGTATTGGGCCGCTTGATCAGATAGCCCCTCTTTAAGACGAACTCGATATTCGCCATTTACCATTTTAGATAATTCCTACTAAAGATATAAACGCCATAATATTCACACAGGCCCCTCGCTTTATTCTGCTACTAGACTACTTGTTCTTTCAGGCCGGTACTGGCTTGTCTAAATAACGCGCGCAGTCTGACTTAGCATAGTGGTATATTTAAAGAATTCTAAGCTTCTATATAGCTTAGATGCTTTATCGACTCTTAGTCTATAGCTTCATCAGTAAGAAAATGCTAAGCTATGATTAGTGGATATGGCTTATATGATAGACAGTTCTAAGCAAATCATCTCGCCATCGCGAGGAGTTGATTAAGCGGTAAGGCTTGGGATTAGAGAATGTTATAAAAACCTCTAGAATGTTATAGATCCCTCCTAATAAGATAGACTGGCAGCATGGCTATCTTATACTTGATATACTCCTTGGCTTATATATTCCGCGAAGTCCTTTATATCCTCGAATCGCCTCTCAGGCCAATATTCAAACATTGACTGTTTCTAAGATCAGTATTAATGTGTTTTTCCAGAACTGGCTCAAGGAAGCTCGGACGGCGTTTGAAAGCGATTGAAGTTAGGATGCGGAGGAACTACTAGAACGAGCGTTCTCTCTTGCAACGGAAGAGATCGCACGAGCATACTATTAACATGTTTTGTTGAAGTTGCAATCGTATTAGGAGCGAGATCGGGCAAGGATCGGCCAAGATAAGTCACCCCCACTTTTATAACTATAGGAATGCATAGAGGACTCGGCGACCGAAGACGGCCAGATTGTGACTGCCTAGATAATATGGGAGGTCTATGCCGAGGGATGGTCTCTCTATGCTGAAGTCTGCGCCGATGCCGACCTGAATAAGTTACTGCAGGAATTGCCTTACTGGATGACTACACGAACGTATGTACCGCCTCATGACGGCTGGTCATCTTTTGTATTCTATCATCTTTTCTACCAAGGCAAAACGCCGTCATAGAATCATCTTCACTTCCTCTGACTTTACCGAGCATTTAAGGAGTCTTGGAGGGCGGTTCAGCAATACGCGGGGTCATTCGATCGCCGTTTCCGTCATATAGTTGGAGATTTTATTATAGTTACTCTCAATAGCAGTCAAAATACCGAGGTTAGTACCTATAAGCATGATAAATCTTGGTATCGGGGGAAGCCGATATTCTTCAAGATTCAGTTTTAGGCGCCATACTTTTCTCCGCCAGACGATAACAGACGTATTCCGTAGGAATGGGTTCATAACCACAAAACCCGGCACCCTAGTATTGCACTAGATGCGAAGTCTAAAGACATAACGGTAGGATATTTTCACAATTTAGAGAGCACAGTTCGGAGGTTACTGCAGATATATATATATAAATCAGGTCGGTTATACAGTGCCACACCGGCATATTATGACTTGATCTGCTCCTCTGCCCTTAACCATCTTTCAAAACTCGTCGGCCTATGATGGCCTACGAAATATAGGCCGCCTTACCTACTGCCTTGGTATCTTCCTACCTGGAAAGAGAGGGAGGGGGGAAGAGAGGACTTTCTTCTTCTGCCCATCCTAGCAGGAATTATCTCGAAAGAGTATAGGGAGATTAAGCACTTATGACCAACGCTACTGCTTCCTACTTGAGATAATGTAGCGCGGCTACTCGATGTTGTTAAGTCTTTTCCCGACCTCTCTGCGAGAACTCTAGAGCAGATTAAATGGATGGATAAGATGCTTGATAATAATAAGGGTTAATTTGCTCTTCGCAGCCACCTTAACGTCAAGGTTGAAGCGACGGCTGCAAACGATCGAGGCGATTCGTACCTATGACGCTTCCTATTATAGATAAAGCCTCCAGAGAGAATCATTTAGAGCAGTGATTGCGCCTGTGATGCCGATTAAGGACTAGAGTATTGCGTCTCTATAGCTCTGGAAGATGATGATTCTTGTAGTGGCCATTCCTCTGCGGAAATGGATTGAGCATTTCCTGTATCGCATTGATAGATCACATGCTTATGGTGTTTACAGCAAATGCTTAATGACGCTTTGAGTAAAATTTGATACTAATTGAGGTGCGCCGAGTCGTCTTAGACTACGGGAGCAAGAAGACAGGGTCGAAGCCTGCGAGCGAGGAGGACGATTATTATCCTGTCTTTCGACTCGATTTCGTCAGCGTCGTTGGTCTACCTCGTCGGCCGATCTATCGATCTAGCCACTTCTTCGATAACATCACTATATCATTTTGACAGTGGAACGCCTTATACAGCGCCAAGCATGTGCAGGGCATCGATTTCGACCTGAGCGGCCGTACCTTCCGCATTGCTACCGGCGCCGCTCGGGAAGCTTGGTTCATCATTATGCACCTGAGCCAGAGGGCTGCTAGCGCTAATAACCCCTATCGATGATATGATATAATATATATAAGGATGGCCCTTATGCAAGGCCGTGCTCTAATACTTGCATTATATATTAAAGATATCTTCCTTAAAGGTAAGCTCCTTAGTGAAGGTATTAAGCCGAGATGGGCCCTTAGAGGCAAGGAGATGCAGATAATTGCTTTTAATAAATAGGTTATATTCCAGATACTATTTATAGACGGCTAGATAGGGTTTCTCGAAAGGTTTTCTATATAAGATAATACTTTCTAGACTGATTATTAGCCTGCCTTCTATGCATATAACTACAGCGCTAACATCAATATAGAAGTTAATAAAGGCATAGCGAACCTTAAAGAAGAAACCGTTATCAGGCCAGCCTACCTTGACGGTCTGGATGACGAGGATGACGAATCCGGCGACGGTTATGAAGAAGAAAACAGTAGTCTGCTGGCGACATAGCAAGGATGGGGGCAGGTTGGAGAAGAGGAGCAAGAGGGGGAGGTTAGTAAGCTATACAGTCGACCTACCGTCGAAGCGGAGGATAATGATAGCCTGTTTGTGTCGGACAGGACACACGATGTTGCCTCTCAAATACCACTCAACCTCGGCCCAGGGTGTACCGATGCGGACCATCGAGATCTTGACGACGAAGCCGACGCGAACGGGCATCATGATGATGATAATGATGATGATGATGATGATGACGACGACGACGACGACGACGACGACGACGACGACAACAACAATAACGGTGATGACGATGAGCGGGAGCGAAGGTTCCTCGAATGGATGAACGAATCCGAAAACACTGACGTGGGTCAACATCATAACGGGACTCAGCTAGAAGATCAGGAGCATCAAGACGATGGGCAAGCCAACTCCCAGCAGCAGCCCTTGAGCCCAGATACTGGCGGCAGTGACGATGTCCATTCAAGGCAAGCACCAGACGCCCCGCCATCCAGTCTATCTCGGTCATCGGCATCGGCACCAGTAACAGAGGATCAGAGAGAATATGATGCGTTGTATAGTCCTGGTCTGATGCGGTTGCGTGAGGCCCTTAAGGCGAAGTACAACCTCGATAACATCAGCCACGTCTCCTATGCCCTGGCTGTTGACGTTCACTGTACCGCCTTAAATGTGTGTCCTGGCATGGAAGGAAGGGGCCCTGCTGTATGCTTGCTTGCCGACCGTAACAGGGTGGCCGGGGAGTTTTACAGGAGTAACTATACCTTTTACCTACTCGGCTTCTACCCTGCATATGGCAACTTTACATCAGATCGTCTACCTGCCTTCCTAGATAGTGACCTGTTTACTGTTATGAAGGAGAACATAAGTTACTAGAACCAGGGTGCCGATGTGCTTTTGTTTGGCTTCTTCTAGGGCTATTCTAACCTAAAACGGTCTATCTGTTATAGGCCTTATAACCTGCTAGCTAGCTATAGTCTTGCCATAGCTATACTTATTATTCCCTTGACGGAGGCTTAGCGCACGGCGCGGCTCCAGGATAAGCAGTAGCGGCTACTGGCTTAGATGCGGGGGCGACTTATACCTAATAACCCCGGCATATCGACACCTTTTGCGCGGGAGCGATAGAGGGTTGAAGCAGCCATAAAAGCAAATGAGTTTGCGTTCTAATTTAAGCAGGTTATTACTATCGATATTCTACGACTTGTGCGCCGTTGTTGAAACTTTAGTAGCATACTTTAACCTATCTTCTAGCTTATATAGCTCTTCCTTAAGGAGAAATAGCTCTATGTAGGTATCCTTTGGCGTTTCTCTCCTGATATCTTTTTATAAGTAATGGTGGCTTTTGCTAAGGTTATAGAAGTAGCTATAGCAGAGATAGATAGCCGTTTTTGCGAGGCAGGGTTAAAAGGACTGGGCATGGCTCTCTCAGAGGGCGTCGCTGCTCTCGATCGACTGGGCAATTTTTGCTTTACCAGGGACCCAAGGGTGCTGCCTACTAAGGTCATAAGGCTTCTTAATATAATAGATAGTCTAAAAACATGCAGATAGCCATTTATATCGCCGCGAATGCTGGATATTCGAGAAGGATGAGGACTTATTAACCTTATAGGATGGCTATAGTTAAGCAATAGATGGCCTGTTCTAATGCATATTGCCTTGCTAGAGTATCACTATAATAGAACGGTAGCATCTAACTGATATAGTTAACTGTAGTTTGCTAAGCTTAGAGGTCGATCGATAGATAGGATAGACAGGATAACAATATTCCTTTATAAGGTATTCTGAGATCTGTAGGTACTAGAGATAATTGCCTTTATTGCTCGCCAAGTTCGTTGTGGCCTGAACCGTGGCATCCGTAGTGGCGGCAGGACCGGCGTTGGAGCACATGGTGATGCCGACACGAGTAACGAGGAGAGTGCTCAGGCGATGATTGCGTTGGAAGCCTGGGAGACGCGAGAGGGTCCATTTAGAACATCGTGTGTGCATAGGAGTCCCATCAGGTTCCCCCCCTATCGTTTCTAATACTGCGATAGAAATTTTAAGAAACTATCGGCAGAAGTCCTTAAGTTTGATGGCCGTTTAACGGAAGAATTAAAGATCATACTAAGGACATAACGCGACTTTGCAGAAGAGATGTTTATTGCCTTAATAGAGGGCGGTAGGAAGGGTCACCTAGGAGTCGAGTCTATCGCACCGATATATTCAATATGGCCCTCTATTCTCCGGGCTGCTATCTAGCATACCAGAGGCATCTTTGCAACGAGGGCATAGTAGGTCTTAAGTATCGCAGCTGCCATAGTATCTGCAAGTATTAAATAGGTACCTGGCTCTTATTGCTAGAGATTGACTTATTAGCAGGTAGTATAACTTATTAGAGCAGCTGCATCTGCAGATATCCTCGCGGCTCGGCCCGATAGCCTCAAGAGACGGGCGCTAGAGGCAGAGGCTTGCAGGTCAGTCGATTCAGTTGGCGTCAGGCAAGCGAAGATCTAATTACAAATCGACCTAGGCTGCAAGATACCATTCAAGCAGATCCCCGATATTGTAGAAAGAGGCTTTACCGAGATATGCCGGCTATTCGCAAAGGGAGATCAAGGCATGCTATCTCACTACTGTGCAGTATACTGCTATCTAATAGAGTATCTAGAGGATCTATTATATAGTCTTATGCTTATTCTTATATTAACCATTACAGCATCTAGTGCAACACCCGAGGTCTGACCTAATACAAAGGGTTTTAGTACTATAACTAAGAGAAGGGATCTAGCTCTTCTAGCAGCTAATATGGTGATAAGAATGCTTTAGTTCCTTCGGCTAGATATATTTCTATGGGATAAAGACCGTGATTCAGTGCTGCGGGTGTCTGAGATAATAAAGAAAATCGGTAAGCCGCGTCTATGGTCTTGTTTAAGCTAAGCAAAGTAATATAACTGATGCCTTGGCGGTTCATAAACGTAGAGCATAAAGGGGTCAACAATCGAATGCTTCGAGAACTGGGTTAGATTAAAGTTAAGGGCAATCGGGATAGCCCACGTAACTGCAAGTCGCGTCTTATGCCTAAAGACAAGCTCTTTAAGCTCCGCAACGACCTGATATTTCTTATAAAGGAGCCGAGGAGTTTTATTGGCTGTAAATTTAAGAGTAATAAGGAAGAATGGGTAGATCGATGTTTAGCTATCATTAAAGATAGGTAATAAAGAACGAGCACCGTAAAAGCAAAACAAAAAAAGAATAAGAGGCTGAACTAAGAGTGGGGCTGTTATTTAGTATCCTGCCACCCAATTTCTTCCCGTCCTTCAGAACCCCTTTCTTGCACTTCACAACCAGTAGATAAACTATACATTCTACTTGCGGCTCCTCTACGCTTTCGCCATGGCAGGAACCAACAGCCGCAAGCGCACCCTTCCATCTGCATTTCTTCCACCTCAGTCCGTGGAGGAAAGATGTGAAAATAGGCGGCGTCTTACGCCATCAAACACGCAGAGTGAAAGATCGGCCATCAACTGGTCTTCAAGCCCCCCACGGTAGCTACTAAAAGGAGCAAATGAAAAATACCAGGAGTCCACTTCAACTCTAGGAGACTGCGAGGATGATGGCCAAGACCTGGTGACTACCAGTACCCCGAAGCTGTTTCAGCCAGAACCCATCCGCGCCGAACTTACCACAGTAATGGAGTCTTTTCCATTCGAGAAAGACCAGAGAGTTTACACAGCTTAACACCCCCTCGTTTATCGCGTACGTAGTCTTATTCGCGCCCGGACTGTAGGATATGCGCTTTGTGCTTTCTACGAATGGGGTCTAATCGTCAATACGCATAAGCTCAAACACTGTTCACATCGCGAAGAGGCGGGTGAAGCGCGCCCTTGGCTAGAGATGTTTCGAGGTTACCGAGCGCGCGGCGGTGGACCGGGAGCTTAATGCTCCTATTATCGATTCCCGATTATGCTATGTTAGCGAATAGCATACCGCGAGAAAATGGATCTAAAGTATGGCAGCGAGGCGGAGGCACGCGAAAACGAAAACTTTCTGTACCAGGAAGTACAGTGCACCTGGGTCAAGACGATGCAGCGCTTCATAGCATCATGTATGGTGGTTCATGGAAGCGAGAAAGACGGCGGTATGAGCCGGCTCGGCGGTACGGTGTTGGACATGATGGGATCGCAAGATTGGAGAGGCTTAGAAAAAAATGGACCAGAGCACATTCGAAAATGGTTGGAGGAGATGGGCGAGATGAGAGGGCTGCGATGTCCACGACTGCTTATACTGTTCTGGCTACTGGCAGAGAGTCCATCTAACAATTAGCTAGGAACTATTTAGTTAGGCAAGCGAAATAATATCTCAAGCGATGTCACGATACGGAAGGATCGGATTGATATAGAGCACTGACGAACAGAATTACATAGTATGCCTCTAGATAATAACCTTAACCATTCCTTATATCCTCCTATACCGGCGATCTATTGAAACATTAGAGTGAGGAAATGTAAACACCACAATAGTTCTGGCTCCATGAATCTAAGTGATTGACCCCAAAAAACAAAAATAAGGTTCTGGCCAGCTAGCGTATCAAGGTACCATATAGAGACGAGAGCATGCTGCACAGATTCTTCATTAAGTAAAGTTTGAATCGGAATTGGAATTGGAAATGAGATGATGATCATTCCACTATGGAGGCAATCTACGTGGTTGTGGAAAATGTTATGTTATGTTATATATATTTTTCGTCCGGGGGGCCGTTGGCCCCGAAAAGTCTCCTAGGGGAGCACAGGACGTGCTGAGCTA
>JAAIJJ010001604.1:0-54614 GCA_020976545.1 Fusarium sp. Barmshour
TTTATTTCTTAATTATAAGTATTTTTTAGTATTAAAAAACACCTAATATTAAAAAGCTAAAGTAAGTAAAATATATAAGTAAGTATATAAAGTATAATAATTTTATAATCTTAATAATATTTCTTAAAGTTAATAAAGTAATAACTTTTATAACTATTAAGGATTAAGAGATAATAAAGACTAACTAATCTCTTAACTATTAATTAATTAAAGTATTTTAGCTACTTAAGACCTAGCTTATTATTTATTTATTTATTTTAGCTTATTATAATAATTTAGTTAGCTAAGAGGTTACTTTTTTAATATTAATTTATAAGATAATATTAGCTTAAACTAATAATAAATAGCAGGATTAATTAACCTTTAGTATTTATTACTAGAATTATAATAATTTATTTATAGTTTCCTAGCTATATTAATTTTATCCTTCCTTGCCTTTCTAAGCCTATAATAACTATTCTAGACTATATTAGGCCTATTATAAAGCCAGTCTTATTAAAGTTCTAGATATTACTTAATTAAATATTATACTTTATAATTATATTCTTAATAAGCTAAAACTAGCTATAAATAATAATTAAATCTTTATATTTAGCTCTCTAATAGTTATATCTTTAAAAGATATATATCTTTAGCTTTAGTTATTACTTAATAAAGTTATAAGCCTAGTACTTATTAATAGGTAATATATTATAGTTTATAAGTAGAGAATTAGCTATTTCTTTTATAAAATGCAGTTATAAGGGAAATCCTTATAAATCCAGGTTAATAATAAATTAGACTATTATTTATTCCTCTAAATTAGATAGTTTTTGCAATTTTGGGATAAAATTGCATTATAATTAAATGCCATTTCTGCGGCGATATAGCCTAGGCTTAAAGATTTTATATATTATTATAGTATATTAAGTACTTAATTTTAGGTTATTCTAAAGGGCCTAAAGGGCAAGGAGGGTTTTAGCTTTATTTAAATATTATAATATATTTAGTAATTAAGAATTAATTAATTAAATAAAAAGTTAAATATAAGAAGGAAAAGTGCATTACATGCTTATTTGCATTATATACTTATTATATATATTAACTTATTTTATTACTTTAATAATTAATACCTAGGCCTATCTTTATTTACTATAGCCTTTATATAATATATATAATATATTAACTTAGTTTATATAGCTTTATAATATACCTATATATTATCCTTTATTTAGTTATTAAATAACTACCTTAGCTTTTTATTTATTTCTTTTTATTATATCTTAAATAATACCTAGCTATTAACTTATATTAATATAGCTATAATACAGGCTTGGTTTATTACTTATAATAAACTATCTTATATTAATTATAATATATACTTATACTTATTTACTAGATTAATTAACTGCTATATAGCTTTTAAATTAAATCCTTTTAAATAAGTTATTTACCTAATATACCTTAACTATATATTAGTATTTATCCTTATATTAACTATTTTAATCTTTTCCTTATCTTTTATTTTAAATTAGTATTACTACTGCTTTATTACCTAGTTTATCTAGTTAATAATAGCTGCCTTTTTGGGCGCTACTTGGCTAGCTTATCTACTAAACCTAACCTTAAACTAACTGCTACCTGGCCTATTACTAAATAACTATTAATACTAGACCCTAATATGCCACGGTACCTGCTATCCTTCTATAGCTTGCTTCTAGGCACTTCCCCCCCTCCTGCAGGGATTAATCTATCTATGCTCTTCCTGGTAATATTTTTATATACCTTATATTATACTAACCGCATGCAAACACCCTTCCTCGCCGCATCTGATCTTCTGGCTTGGCAGATAGATGAATAGTATGGGGTCAATTGTCGGTGATGGCAGTGGCCATGTTGCTAAATCGGCCTATGAGTTATTTACGTAGTAGTATTGTCAAAAGGTGGCTTTGGCCCGATTGGTTCGCTTGGCCACCTATGGATCAACGCTCCATTGGTATATAAAGGAGCACTGCCAACCCCCTTTTTAGCATAGAATCAAGGCTCTTTTAGCCCTCTCTTATATGACCCTCTGCTGTGCGTGCTACAATTATAGCATTTGTATTATACAGATGCACTCTAAATAATATAACTAGGCTCGGCGGATTAGGTCAATTAAATAAATAACTACCTTCTATTCTGCCGAATCTCCCTTGCCCAACTGTTAACTCTCCGAATCAACACTAATCCACATATGCCAACAACTGTTAAATGCTGTGCAAGACTACATGCTACTGTCTCTTCATCTAAATTATTTATCCCAGATTTATATTACTCGCAGTATTCCTCAGCATCATCAAGCATTTCCATTTTAAATTTGCCTTTGCCACAATAGAACAGCCCAATGGCTACATCTGCTAATAGAAAACGATATCGTTTACACGTGCGATGAGCCTTCGAGACCTCGCGCCTGGTGAAGTTACCATCATCATCCTAGAGCCAGCGGGGACAGAAACCGAAGGGGCGCAAGCAGACATCACAGCCATTAGACGGCACTATTCCATCCAAGTACATGGCGATACCAAGTTCGCTCTTAAGCTTGCTCGCTCCACCCCTCTTACACTGCTGTAATGTATGCTCTATAAGTGCGCCGCTAAGTCCACATCCGGCGCAAAAACTGCATTTGCCCCTCCACCACTCCACCGACTCTTTCCAGGCTGCAACTTCTTCCGCATTGTCCCATGGTGGACATTCGTCCTGCAGGAAAATATCATTTAATTCTTCCCGGTTGCTATGTGAGGTTGAAATGAGACCTGCCGGTGCCTTTTCCGGAAAGCCAGCTAGTTCTGCTAGTTCGCGGCCCTGATTGGCTTGGAAATAAAAGGAAAGAACAACGAGCTCGAATGCTATAAAAAGCCTCGGGAATCTGAAGTTGTCGAGGTTGATCTCTGCTTCGAACCAAGAGCGAGCATCCTGATTATCATTTAGGTTTTTACTATCTCTATCTTGACTAAATTTGAGAAGGATCTTCCCTAAGAACTGGTTGTTATATGCATATAACGCTGCGATGACACTTCGAATGATGGGCTTTTTCTTACAGTGGCCGTCTGGACCTGGCTTGGATTCAAGCTGTTCCTTTATGTACCTCTTGGTTTCAGGAGTCTTGGCCCTCAGCACTGCATCAGCGTAGACAACTTCGCGGCAGGGTATAAAAGGCGCGCAGATGCTACAGCCTCGTCTCCTGTTTTTTTTATAGCATGTTGTTGATAGAGACTCGAGCTATCGAAGAATCTGTCTTGCCTTTTTATTACCGGTGCTTTGGAAGTAAGACTTAACTGTGTGATCGGGCTTAGGCTGGCCTCCCTTGGTGACGAAGCATAGCTGGCAACTAATGAACTCCTACCACTTGAGCGTCTCGTAGACTCGAGTTAACCGGTCATGAAGACGCCACTTCTCCGATCTTGCTGATGAATATTTATGCAGGAATCGGATGACGGCCCGGCGTTCCTTAATATCATCGTGCGAATATGGCTTATGTAGGTTCCCAAAGAGCTCCGGAGCTTCTGATTCGGTAAGGCAAGGGCTTATCTCGTCGACTGTCGACATGGCGACATGACGGACACGTCTTCTCTTTGCAGGCGAAGATGCTATCTAAGAAACATCACCAGGGCTTGGTGACTTCTGTTCATGACCTCGGCTTTCAGTGTCAACCCTCTTCCGATCAGGGGTAAGTTATGTTTCAGATATCAATCTTTCTGCTGTCTCCCTCATATCCTTAGCAGTAACGTTCGGCTAATATCCGAGGATTCGCTCTTAGTTACTTTAAATTTAAGCATTCATTCTTGGCCTAAGTCTGCTAGGCAAGTAAAGGAACTTATGCCACTAGAGGGATGCCTATTTATATAGGTCAAGGAGCTAGGGCTATATTATAGTTAGGAATACTCTATTAAGCCTATAAGTAAATCCGCACTGCAGGGGATAATATCTGCTTTGCCAAGTAAAGATAATATTTTAATAAGTATCCTTACTTTAATTATTAAATTAATTAAATAGTTAAAATACCTTATATATATACTTCTTAGTTATATTAATATAAATCTGCTAAAAAAGCTAAGAGTTTACTATAAACCCCTAAACCTTAAATATTACTTTTTAAAGTATATTAGTAAAGCGGCTAGTATACTATAGCTTGCTATTAAATAATAAGGACTAGGTTTAGAAGAAGAATAATAATAAACTTTAACTTATTATAGCTAGGTTATTAACGCCTTGCTCTCTATTTAATAAATTAATAAAGGGATAGATATAGGTATAATATTTAAATACTACTAATATAAGCTTGGCTAGAAAAAAATAAATAATAACAAATTCTTAATTAGTTAAGCTTTTAGCCTTATAATAACAAATTATATAGATAAAGTAGTCTTTATAAATATAAAGACCTTTAGGTCTAAGTTTATTATTCTTAACCTAGAGGCTAGAGAGTTCTGGCTATTATAACTATTAGCTACTAGTTAAGGATATTACTAGCTTAAAAAGCTCCTAGAAGTCCTCTTCTTTCTTATAATACTAGTTAACCTCTAACCAGTTCTAGTAATTACCTCTTAATAAATACCTATACTAGGCTATATAAGCATACTTAAGGAGGTCTAGATAGGCTAATATTAGTTTATTTTAAGGGTCTGTTATAAAGGAATATCTATTATTATTATTAGCTATATTATTTTTAATCTATAATAAGTTAATATTAGACCCTAGTCTAAATATTAAGCTATTATATAGACTATTAACCTCCTTAATAAGATACTTAGTCAGGGCCTAAAACTGGCCTATAGAGATCTCTACTCCTTAGCCCTAACTTACACTCTGGCTATTATTACTCTAGTATAAAAGGCAAGAAGGTATATTATTCTAGGCTGCTATATACCTATAGGCATAGAGACTTATAAACTCTTTAAATAATAATTAAGATCCTATAACTATATAGCGCCTATAGACTTATTTAAGTTACCTAAGCTATTTAAATTATAGCTGCTATTTAATTCTTAGAAAATTATATAATTATAAGGGAAGAGCTTACTTAAGGAAAAGAAGTTACTAGATATATATAAGTTTAGAAAGATAAGGCATATAAGCATATATACTAAGGAAGCTATTAGTTACTTCTAAGAATGCCAGTATATTGCCAAAGTATATTAGTACTATTAAGCTTAGTTAGCTATTTATTAACCTTTTTATATAAAGAGCTAGGCTTAATTTAAGAACAAGCTTAGTAAGGGTAGTAAGTAATATGCCTTATTTAAGTCTATTAGCTAAGTCTCCTTCTTTATTCTTATTATAAATAGGCCTAAAAGCGTTGCTATTATTATTATTATTATTATTATTACTAGTGCTAGATAGTTTGCTATTATTAACCTCCTTTTCCTTACTATTATTATCTGCCTTTTTAAGATCTTTATATATACTTCTATCTATATTTATATCCTTATATTTAATTTGCATTTTACCTATTTTTTCAGCCTGCTATTATGCCTAATTAGCGACCTTAATAGGATATGCTCCTAGGGCTATTAGAGGCGAATTTGCCAGGTCCTTATAATGCCAGATTATATTAAGGAAACTATCTAGCTTTTTATTAAAATGCATGCCAATAAGCCTCTACTATTACTTTATGTCTATATAATATGCCTAAAAATAAAATACTAATGCCTTTTTTAATATTAAGCAGTATCTAGTAGTTAATAAGGCATACTTAACTAGCATAAATGGCTTTAAATAAGGCATATAGGGGTAGTTACTATTTAGCTAATAAAGGAGGTAATGGCTTATGCCGTAAACTATCTCTTTACAGCAGTCTATAATAACATCTACTACCTTTAAGATCCTATCAATCCTAACCTTATCTTTATAAGGGCTAGTTAAATTAATAGAGAGGCCAGGGACTTAATCTGCACTAGCTAAAAGGTATAGCGGCATATCTGGCCTCCTATAGAGTTATAGATAAGGTATTTTAATAAGGCAATAGAGCAGGCTCCGGTCCCTATTCTTATATATAGTCTCCCACCTTGTCCTTTCTAACCATAGCCGCTATTCGGCATATATCGTTGTAGAACCTGCAGCTGCAGTCTGCATATTATCTGCAAGACTAGGACTATCTACAAGCCGGCGATTTTTCTAGTACTTGCATGCCTGTATAGAATTAATTAAGTCTTGTTATTTATCGCCAGTCCTATCTTAACTACTTAAAACTAAACTATATATATTGCCCTTAAGTACCGCCAGTCAGACCAGTTAACTATTGAGTTTAATAATCTAGTAGGCTCGAGATAACCTAGAGGCCTATGCCTGCAAATATATATACTCGAAATATATCTTAATATCTGCCCTCCTAGTAGATTTCTGCAGGTATTAGGGGTATTTAAGCAGATCTTAGCTATAATATTATATAATAAGCATAAGGTTAATAATGCAATACTTATAATATAGATAAGAAAATCCATTATAAGACCAGAGCCTTTTATCTTTAGGCAAACTATCTATAAGAGGCATAGCCTATTTTAGATTTTTTAAATTTAAGGTAGCTAATACCTTACTAAGACCTTTCTGCCAAGATAGAGGAATCTTATATTTATCTCTTAGATAATCAGTAAGATAGAAACCATTAGGGGAGATCGCATGCCTGCAGTCCTTATCGAAGCAGATTAGTAATTGCGAATTAGGATAAACCTATAAAGAGAGCGACTCTAGAAATTAGGAAGGCAACTGTCTTACCCCTGCGGTTAGGGCAACTAATAACGATTCTATGGCGTTGACTCCTCGCTGTGCTGTTATGTACTATTATATTATTATGTCCTTTTATTATTCGATGTCTTGAAGCTGGTGCAGAAGGCGAAATGTGGTGGAGGAAGGTAGAAAGAATGGGGATAAAAGTGAGAAAGGAGAAGCAGGAGTGCACACGGGTAAAAAGTCGGTAAACAACAGGTTGTTTTTATTAATATGCACGGACGAAAAGAGTAGAATCTAGGGGTGATTAATCGGAAAAACGTCGGAGGGTTTCAGTGTTGGCACGGACGGAAAGTAGACAACCTGGCAGGATTCTAAAGGTCCTTTGTATAGTAGGGTAAGATTATAATAATTAATATAAAGCTTAATATTAAGTTTAACTAATAAAGTATTTATATAAAACGGTAAGTATAGTTTATTATATATATATAAATATATATAAAATAAAGATTTATTAATAATATTAAGGATAATTAAGAGAGGTTATACCTTTATTATAAAACTTGTAAATTTACTATAAAGTATTAGAATTAGAATATATCTATTTTATATAGTTTTTTAAGGCCTTAATATAATACTAACTAGCTATAAACTTTAGCCTCTTATTAATAAAATTAGCCTAGTTTCTAAAGAATAATATATATTAATATTAGGCCTAAATATAGCTTTAATTAGTATTTAAGAAGGTATTAATAATTATCTTTTAAATAGCAATAATACTACAGGAGACCTAGATATAATACTACTTAACTTAATATATAAGGCTATTATTTTAAAAAGAGTAATAAAAATAAGTAATATAATTATAATTAAGGGGCCTATTACTACTGCAAGATAGGAAGAGTTAAGGAAATAGATAGGTAGCTTAGCAATAATAAGGCAATAAGGCTCTGCCTATTTCCTTAAGAAATTAACCTTAATAAAAGAAAGTAAAAAAGGCTTTAGTAATTTAGCAGGCTTAAATAGTAATAGTAGCGGTAATAATAGGGTATTATTAATAATAGGGGTAAGTAAGGGAGAAGTAAATAGATAATAATAAGCTTTATAAGAAGGGTAGGTAGGTATAGTTTTTTACTACTTAAAGGGCTAAGGATTTATATTAAATAATTTAAGAGGCAGATAGTAATTAATTTTAATTATAGTGCTATTAATAATAATAGCAGTAAATTAGTATATATATATATATATATATATTTATTAGTACTTTATTTTATATTGAATTAAATATAAAAAAGAATATAATTAAGAGGAGAAAAAGAAAATAGATAAAAAAATATAGAGTATTATATTAAATAGGAGATAATATAGGGATTAAAAAGGTAACTAATTAAAGAAAGGTAAGGAATAAAAAAGGGAGGGTAAATAAAAAGTATAAAAAGGAAGTAAAAGGTTAAGAGTTTAAAGAGAGGGATAAAGAATAGCAGGCATAGATACTTAAACCTAGAATTAAGATATAAATTACTAAAAGTTTTAGAGGTTTAAGGGTATATAAATACCTAAACCTAAGTTTAAAGAATAAATTATTTAAAATTATAGAAAAGGTATTATATATAAATACCTAAACCTAAGTTTAGGCAGATCTACTATATAAAAATAATAAGTTTAGTAATAAGCTTATAAAAATCTAAAGGCCGATAAGTAAAAAGCTCTAAATATTTATTACTTATAACCCTAACCAGGACCCCTTTAGTGTGTTTTTTAACTGCAATACTAAATATAAATTAAGCTAGAAAAATAGCTAATATAAAAGTAAGTAAGTAAAAATATATTTAAACTAAGAAAGAAACTTAAGATACTACTAGTAAATATTAAAATTATAAAGCTAGGTTGCCTATTAATTAGAGACTAAGTATAAAAAGAGATACTTAGCCTAAATATATATTATAATAGCTCCTTATAAGGGCCTACTTAAATTAATATATTATCTTCTTTAGCCTTTACTACTATAAAATCGAGATGCCTTGCTAAGTTATTTAAAGTTTTTATACTTTTACTAGCTTTATTAAAGTCTTTATAATCTTCCTTATTACTAAAAGTACTGCAGTTATTATTATTTATATTATCCTTACTATCTGTTATTTCGATATCTATATCCTTATTATTCCAGGCTCCCTTAGCTACTATATTGAGATCCTTATTCTAATATTTATCCTCTTTTTCTTCTTCTTTTATAGTCTTATTATATACTTTCTTAATAGTATAAGGTTTACCTGCCCTCTTTTAAGTGCTCGCCGCGCCATCTATCCTATCCTAGTAAATATAACTTTATATTAAATTAAGGTAATATACCTATTTTCTACTTAATTAAGCCCTAAGTAGTTTAGTATATTTAATACGATCTATATAGTAAGCCTAAATAACTAGGGCAAGGTATTATTTAAAGAGAAATTAGTACTTTTTTATTATAGAGTTATAATTAATAAATATAAAAGGCTTTAAATAATATACTAAAGGCTAATTACTTTAAAGCTAGTAAAGTAATCCTTAACTAGTCTTTTTTGCTATTTCTTTATAGCAATCTATTACCTTATTAAATAAGTTAAGGATTATAGTAATCTTATACTTATTATCTATACTTCTAAGTTTGCCTAACTTAGTATTGCTTTACTAATAGGATAGATATATCCTAGCCAAATAGCCAGCCTTCTAATAAGGCATTTTAATTAACTTAAAAAGCATTATATAGTTTATCTCTTAATATATATCTTCCTAGCCTATCCTCTCTAGCTATAGTCCTTTTTTAGTAAATATTAACTTTAAGGACTTAGGGTAAGCTAGTCTAGGTTACTTATATTATAATTAATATTTATATACTAATTTAAGATAATTTTAAACTTTATTGCCTTTAATAGGTTACTGATAGTTCTTATTATATTTAATAATTTAGTATTATTAACCTAGGCTACTTGCCTATATATATAGGTAAATATAATAGAAAAGAAAATTAAGATCTTTAGAGGATTATATTTTATTAAAATATAAATATTTTCCTTATATTTATTTATTAAAGAAATATTATTTACTTAGCTAAAAGCTAGTAATATAAAAGTTATACCCCTTATTATAGCAGAAATTATTATAAGTATATAAATAAGAATACTTAATAAATCTATCTTTTTAAGGCTAAATAAGGTCAGGGCTAAGTAGACCTAGGATAGATTTTAAGATCGTTATAAGTCCTTTTCTTATATCTTCTAAAATATAATGCTTTTTATAAAAATAGGTTATAATATAAGAGCTAGTAATTAAGAGGGCAAATTAGCACTCTTTTCTATAATAGATAACTATATATGCCTTATAGTTAATAAAAAGTTAAAGATTTATTAATAGTTCTATAGCTGCGTTTTATAGCATTATAATAAGATAAATAGCAGAAGCGGCAAGCTTAATACGCTTAAAGCAAATATAAAGACTTAGGAAAGAAAGACTACCTTGCTTTAATAACTTCCTGCCATTAAACCCCTAATAAGGGGCAGAAGCGGTAGTGGCGTTTAAAAACTAACTAGTATATATAGATAAAAAGGATGTAATTTTATAAAAGTAGTAATAATAGGGGCTGGCATATAGACAAAAAGTATATAGTTTACTAAATTATAAGCAGTCCTTAATACAATAGGCTGTTAACGCAAATAAAAATTTTTTAGGTATTTATTATAGTTGCTTGTTATTTAAGGGCAATTCCTCTAAATCTAATATAAAAGGCCGCTTTTAAGATAGTATAAGGCTATAATAAGTACTTATATAGTTCAACTAGGCGCGATTGGCCTTAATAGGGATAGACCTAGGTTTATTACTTTTATTATATCCCTATAAGAAGTTTTGCTAGCTTGCTAATACTTATTTATAAGCTTAAAGTAGCGCTAGTTAAAGATAATCTAAAAAGGCATTATTAAGACTATAGGTTATATACTGCTATATAGGCCTATATCTGCTTTGCTATATATAAGCTACTTTATACCCTGTTATCCTAGTTATATTACTAAATCTATTAAAGCATATAGTAATTATATAAATATAGTATTTTATAATAGTAATTAAGATTTAATAATATATTTAAATACTAATACTAGATAGGATACTAGTAGTAGCACTATAATACTACTAAAGCTCCTTAGTAAATATTAAGGCAGTTTAAAGTATTATTAATTTTTACCCTATTTAAAAGAGCGGTAAAAAGAGAAGCGTATTAGTATACTTAATATTAAAACATTTAAGTAAGATTATTATAGCAACTAGCTATATATAAATAAGGTATTAGAATATAAGCCAGGAGATAGGTTTAGAAAAGAAGTATATAATATAAAACTTGTTATTAGTTACAAGCTAAGCCTTATAGTGTTTAATAATAAAGTATATCTTTTTATCTTATAAGCTAATATCTTACTTTCTTAAAGCAGTATTAAAACACTTAAGTATTAATAGCTTTATAATTTATATATACTAGCTATTATTAAAGTTATAAAGCACTATTAGTTCCTTTAAGTAATTAGTATAGGCTTCTAAATATATATAAGTAGCTTTAATATCCTAGGTATTTTAGTTTTAACCCTGTTTTTAAAGCAGATTATTAACTAAAGATATATATACTTTTAATAATAACTTAAGGTAGGTATCTATTAGCTAATTAATAAAATTAGATATAAAGAAATAGCCTAGTATTATTATTAATAGATTATCTTAAATTAGTAATAAATTAATATAAATAGGCTTTTAATTATATATTAAATAAGAATAAGATATTATAACTAAGTGTAGTACTTTATAAGCTAGGCTATAAAAGTCTATTATTAAAAGTTATTAATTACTATTTTAGGATAATACCTTACTATTATTACTTTAATAAAATTAGAAAGTAGACCCTTAAGACTATTAAAAAGCATTATTATAAGATAAGAGACTTAAGAATTTACCTATAAGTAATAATATACTATTATATATATATTTATACTAGGCTATATTAAGCCTTTATAATAGCTTATAATGCAGTAGGTATATAATATTACTATAAATATATAAGAAATAAGGTAATATAGCTTTAAGAAAGATTAACTAAAAATAGTATATAAGTTTTACTAAAATAGAGTTAAACTAGTAAGGCTAGAGGTATTTATTACTATTAGGGATTAATAGCCTATATATAGTATTAAAGTATACTAGTATTATTAAGCTTATAAGCCTACCTTTAAAGTCCTTAGTAATAGTAAAGTAATAAAAGTATAATAAAATATTAACTATAAGGTCTTAAGAAAGTTAGTCCTAGTTATCTAAAGATTAAGTAAAAGTTAACTTAGCATTAAAGAGATTATTTGCTTTTATAGCTATACTACTCTAGCTATTATATTTTAATATATAGTATTTATTACTCTCCTTATATTTACTTTTATCCTTGCCTTTATCCTCTTTATTATTATAATTATTATTATTATTCTCCTCTTTTTTACCCTTATTATCTCTACTTTTATAAATATTTATACTCTGCCCTTTATCCTAGTTATTTATATAATCTATATTAGCAGGCTTCTTAAACTACTAGATACTATTTACTTAAAGCTTATAAAGAGCTTTAAACTAATATCTATTTAACCCTTGCCTTATAATTAGTTATATAGTTATTAGTAATAGTTAGGATAGTTAAAGCCAGAAGTAGATAAAGTGCTTTAGTTCTTTCTAATAGACCTTCTTAAAAGATAGCTTTACTACTAGCTTAAAAGGCGCTTTATAAGGGCAGTCTGTAAACCTAGAATAAAGCCATCTTCTTAAGTATATATTAGTCTTTTAAATAGTCTTACTATATTAGTTAAGGAGGCAATTAAGTGCTATTATTATTAATACTAATTTTTATTTATTTTATACTAGGCTATAAATTACTTCTTTTCCTTAAATACCTAGGGGCATAGGCTAGTTAGTCTTATAATTAGGTAACTCTATAAGTATAATAAGGATATTATAATATATATCTTAAAATATTATTTCCTAGCTAGTATGCTATATTTAATTTATTTATAAGGTAATAGATATTAGTGCTATATTGTTATATTATTTTATATAGCCTCTTTTTATACCTTTTAATTTTATATACTTATTAGTAAAGAGCTTTTAGGTTAGGAGCTTAATAATATTTAAATAAGCTTATAGGAAAATATTATAAAATAAAAAGTTATAGCTAGGGTTATTATTAATAATATTTTATAACTTTTAGATATTATTTACTAACTAGCTTTAAAATAATAAGCCTTATTAAATATAATTACTTAGCTAATATTATATCTATTATTAAGCTATAAGCTTAATATCTTTATTATACTTTAACTTTATATAAGCTAATAAGACCTTTTTACTAATAAAGTAAAGATTATAATATTTATAAACTAAACCCTTATATACTATAAGGTTTAGGTATAATAGCAAGCTATTTAGTTATAATAAAAGTATCTCTAGGTTTAAAATATTAAGAAAATAAATTAATAGCTTTAAACTATAATAGGCAGACTTAAGTATATAATGCTTATTGCCTAGGTAATACAGTATATATATAGGGTTAATAGCAAAGCTATATTTAATATAAATTATTACTAGCTCTAGTAAATTATAATATAAGCCAAGACTTTTAAGCTTTTAGAGCTAACTTAGCTATAATATAATAATAATATTAATATATATTATAAGACCTAGTATATTAATAAAGTTAAGAAGGTAATAAGAGTATTAAATACCTTTTAGGAAGCTATATTTAGTTAAGCATAAAGAGAGAGCTTAATTACTACTTCCTTCCTCCTAATTAATATAATTAAAATTACTATATACTATAAAGTTTAAGAGCGCAGTTATTTATATAATTAGTATAGGCCTTTATAAAAGAAATACAGTATATTTCGCATTCTCGGTTTATAGGCCTAAATAGAAATACGGCGCATTTCTAAAGGGGAAATTTAGGGTAAGAAAAAAGAGATTCTAATTAGTGCAGAAGTGGAAATGCACTGCATTTCTGCTCTATATACTTAATTAAGAGAGGGCGCGGTAGTTAGGTTTTTTAGCAGTTCTCGGTCAATTCCCCCAAAAGTCCGTTCCTAGCCGGTTCTCTCTAGCCATAGCCTGAGATCTGTAAATATTATGGTTTATAAGCTCCTAGTAGTACTAGCCCTATTTATTAACTCCCTACCCAAAAAGCCTTTCTATTAGCCTCTCTTACACTTAAAAACGTCTTTAAGATAGTTATAAACTTCCTTACCTCTAACTAGTCTAGTTATAGACCTGCTATATTTAATAATCTAGTAATATCCCCCTAAAGAACTTTTAGTCTATACTTACAGGAATATAGGTTTATATATAGCATACCTTTACACTCCTAGCTAAAGTCTTTACTTCTTATATACTAAAGTTATATAATAAGACATAACCTAAGAACTGCCTATATATTTAATGCAAAACCTATATATAAACCTATAAATAAGGTATAGGTTTAGGTCTAAGGATAAACTATCTTATTATATAAGAGCTTTAAATAGGCTTTATAATAATAAGATATAAGCTTTTAAAAGATTAGTTACTAGATATTACTTAGCAGTAAGTATATTAAACTTTAATTAGAGATACTAGCTTACTTAAGCAAGGCTAGGAAAAAGGGCAATATAGTATATATTATAGTAATATATAAGCACTTAAATATAAACATTAATAGAGAGATTAACTTATAAAAACACTATATTATTAGATATAATACCCTATTTATCTAATAACTGATTTTATTAGTAAGAGGATAATATAGGCAAAAAAAGCATTAATAAAGGATATTAAGTAAAATAGATATTAGTATTAGGTTTTAAGGTCTTATAAAACTATATAAATAGGAGATATAGCGCCAAAGCTCCTAAATTGTATTTATTATAATTAAGTTTCTGGCATACCCTTTGCTATATAAAAGGTACTTTTTATTCTTATTAATAGGGAATTAGCACTAGGGTCCTGGGAAGTTAGAAAGGGCGTATAAACTAAATATTCTTATATTAACCTAAACTCGTAAAGATCTGAAAGGGGAAGGTGCACGGGCTGCAACAGTTAGTATTAGGCCCATTACCAGTAGTAATTGGTACAGTAGGGTTTCAGGGTTGGCACGGACGGAAAGTAGACAACCCGGCGGGATTCTGATAGTCCTTTATACAGTAAGTAGGCAGGGATGGAAAGAGCTCGATGGCCCCCCAAAGCAAACTAGAAATGGGAGGGGCCGAGGAAGAGGACCAAGGATGCATAAGATTTAAATCATTAAATAAACTAGACTCCGTATTAGATACTTAGACCGCAGAATTTGGACTCGGAGAAAAGCAGAGGTCTATAATATTTCTATTTCCTAACTTAGTAGCGATATTCCTCCTTTTGCATCTTGTGAGACCGACTGTTAGGCGCCTCAGGTCTGAAGTGGGCAACTAGCGGATAAACACTGTTCCGTGAATCATTTGTCAAATGACTATAAGTTGTTGGTCCTTGCGGAAAGGCCAACTTACCCTCTTTTACCACTGCGACATTAACAGCTGAACTTGAAATAATCTCTCCTTTCCTTTGCTGGCACGCCTGAAACTACCGAATCTTGATCAACCAAACCGCCGCAAAGATGATTGAAGATATGGTCGAGCTGATTTCTAAATATTGTTCGCCCGGGCCGCCTGCGATGCAACAGATAGAGAGCAAGGATCCCGACATTCTTCAATACTACCACGAATGGGAATTCAACATCTATCGCACATATTACGGCCCAGGCTCCGATGAGGCTTGGAACGCGCTTCTATATGCTCTGAAACACCAGACGAGACTGGCATTCGGATATTACGACGGTCGAGAGGATGCAGATCAACGCCATGTCGATATACTCAAGAACTTGTTCTATCTCAATGCCCGTGCCGATAAGTCTCTACTAGATGGGCTCGATGCCGAGGGTATTCGCAAATTCTGCCAGCACGAAAACACGGATAAGAATCGAGTCATGTCAGATAGCACGCATGGCTATATATTACTTGCCGACGAATCAGTATTGAAAGATGTTTCTGAGCGCGAGTTTGTCGTGAAAGCGGTGTCCCTGAACTGGGTACGAGGGCATCCGGGCTGGGGATGGATGAGGATCCCAACAGGCTATCTGTTGGATCTATGGCAACTACTGATGCTGAACTCGATGCGAACTGAGTTTGCGATCGACTTCGATGGACCTGAAGAGGATCTTGGTGATTATGTCTGGCCTGGGGATATGGCTGTCAATAATACAGGGTCTTATTCTGAGATTCGCCGATTTGGGAAGCACTACAGTGGCCAATCCCCCAATCGTTCGGATTAATGCGACAAGGAAGTTCAGAGGCTACGGTTGTATTCAACAGTATCTATCTACCTAGATTGTAGTATACAACTAAGATCATACCCTAAACTAGGAGGTACCTCCCATCTCCGTGTCCCCATCTCCAATTTTAGGGAAGCCGCTGGTATCAATCCTAAGGTTCCTGCCGCCCCTCAAGTTCTTCTCAAAGTTGTCCATGTTAACGCGCATATCTTTAGCCAGCTCATCGTCAAACCCACGCAGCAGCCTCCGAGTCTGTGCGATTTGGGACTCCACATTCGTCCTCATCGAAGCCACAACCTTTTCGTAGTGATCCTTCAGCCACTCGATGAAGTAATCAGCGAGCCGTACCTTCTCGTTCGGGTACCTCTTGTTGTAGACCCCCTCCGCAAATTTCAATTGCGTATGGATGTCCTTGGCAACTTTGTTGAGCTTCTCCTTGGCTGTGGGCGTTGCCAGGTACCAGAACACGCTCAACGTCGCCCGGATCCGTTTGACCACTTTCTCTTGCTCCGCTTTGATCGTTTCCTTGGATTTCTCCCCGTCCCTTTCCACGTATTTTTGCAACCTATTCTCAGCAGGAAATCGGTTAAAGCGCATGACCTGAGTTATTAGCCGGTGAACTAATAGAAAGAGCATACCCAGAAGGCCAGGAAGGAGGCAAAGGTTAAATAACTGAACTTACATAATTCTTGGCTTGATTGATTTCCGCGTCGACAATCATGAAGGCTTTGTAATTCCTTTGGCTTCCTAAACACTCGAAGGTGCGATCAAAGAGTCGTTCGAACTGGAACAAGCCATCTTTGCTTCCAGGAAGATTAGGCACGCCCGGCTCTACTGCGAAGTTTATGTCGTTTATTCGTTCCCAAAATACAATGGGAATAGGACCATATTTTGATGCAGCGCCCGAAGGGAGTCTACCAACCTCAATTAGGCACTTTCCTTGCTAACAAACCAAGGCATGGGGAGTTTCTTACTTTTCAATAACTGAATTTTCATACCAAGCTCGAAGAATACTTTTATCAACAAGATGTTCCACTAGCCACCGATGTTAGAGTGTGTTAGAAGGAAGGACTGACAACCGAGGGGGTAGCGCACTTTGTAACTTATAAAGTTCAAGCATCTTTTTAATGAACTTCCTCACCGTCACAATAGGGATCCAGCAGTCATCTCGCAATCTAATCAGCACTACCTTCTCGAGTAGCTCGTTATCGTCATCATTTATGTCCGCTAACGTGGGGTTCTGTCTCCGTCAGCTTTCGATGAAACCGTCAGGATGTTGAAGACTTACATAAGGAACCTCGATGTCGTATATATTTTTACCTGCAGGCGCACCTGGGACCTTAAACTTAAGCTTATTATCGTCTGGACCACGTTCCTCTAACGAGTGGCGTTTGAACTGGTGATGGTGTGAATGGGAAAGCTGATGAGAATGACGGCCAAACAAGGTAACATGGCGACGGCTGTTGTCGCCGCTTAGGTCGCCATCATCAAGTGGACAATCTTCATCCTTTTCGCAAACGCTAGTCTTGCAGTTCATGAGATTCGCCTTGGTCTCGCTGTCACCCGTCAGGTAGGCTCTGATCCTTTTCGCCCAATAGTGTGGATGGCAAAGGATGTCAAGAGCTATTTCTGAAGGTCCTTGCCAATCTAATATCCAGTTTTGTCGGATATAGGTGCTGATGTAGGTGTACTGGAGATACTCTTCATCCATAGCATCAACGCCGTCGTTCCAGATGTGGACTTGTTGGGCTAACATGACATCGCTGCCTGTGTGTGTTATGAGATTCCGGAGCAATAGGAAAATCGTGATATCTTCAATCGGGTCGTCTCGGACCACCAAGTCGGTTGTAGATCGCTTGCCCAAAACTTTGTCGGGGTTGGGGCATGTCCCGCCTTTGACCCAATCGTCCATAACTTTCCTGTACACCGCGATCTTCTCGTTGGGTACAAGCACCTCCTCGGAGTAGTCCGTTTTGCAGCAAGTAGCTTGTCCTCCTCCTAGCTTGGAAGTGCAGGTGTGAAAGGCTGTATCAAGGGCCACTCGTACGCGATCGCTGGGGCATCCGCTACGACAGTAGCCAGCAAGATCGTCTGCATCTGGTGCTGGACCATAGTCACGACGGACTTGACAGTCAATGAAACGAAGACCAGGCTTGGTGTTGCAGCAGTAGTTGCGCATCTGTACGCCGATGATGGGAGTGCCGAGGTCGTTCTTGAGATCATTGCATTTCAATGCACCGGAGCCTGACCCAGATGAGGCCATGGGCCAGTTGTAGTAGTCGCCAGGACACTCGGGGCTAGTGTTGCACTCTGGGTACGCGCCCCATCGACAGGTATCGTAGAGCTTCATGCTCACGGTGTTGGGCTTGCAGCAAGCCGTCTGTACGCGTGGTGGATCCTCGCACTTCATCGAGTTTGTACCAATCTCGACCATGCCGCTAGGGCAAGATGATTCCTTCTGACACTTTCCATTGCCATGCCCCCACCAGCCACATATTGGGATGTCCTGATCGGGAGGACAGCAAAATGAATGGATGCCATCACCGCCGCAGGCTGTCTCATCATACATCAGCTCGTTTTTCCGAGCCCCCGGGTCACTACGGCCGACATGTACCCAGCCTTTAGGACATGGTTCCTTGCAGTTCGTCCACCGGCACTGCTCGTAGGGCTTCTTGACAAAATCGGCCGCCTTCTCATCATCGTCCAAGGAGCCGCTCGTCACTTCGCGGCCGAGTACTTTGGCCAAGGCCTTGTTGTACCGGGCATCTTTGGTATCGTGACTGATAGCCCATACCATGACGCCACCAAGGCATAGTTCTCCAGCACGATCAACCTTCATCTTGAGTGTATCGGCGTCATCATATGACACCCATTGCTTTCCCCAAGTGACAACCTTGACAGCTTCTTCTTTGTATAACTCGGGCTTCAAATTGCGGTTCCGGACCTCAATGTCGATCTCCGAGTTCAGCAAGATACCTTTCTCTTGGCTGCATTCGCCAGCCTTGGCCGGGTCGCTAAACAAACAGCCTGGCTTGCGACACGCCGCTGATTGGGCCGTAAATGCGCGGCCATAAAAGCCAAGGCCCATCACGACCTTATCAGGCTTGATATCGTTTCGCCAAAGAAGGTCCAATGCCAGGTCAATCTGCGTAAGGTTGGTGTGCGCGTTGAGGTAGGGTTTAGTCCAGTTCGCCTAATTGTCCCATGCTCCGTGAAGGTCGTAGGACATGATGTTGAAGAAATCGACGGTGGGTTCCTACCAACAGACCTCAGGTTAGCTTCTGGAGCCATATAGGTAGTGCATTCGTCCACAAAATCCACTTACCAGTTTCTTGATGTCAAAATACTGTAGATACCAGTATGACGCGGGTAGAGTGATAGTCAAACCTTTGTCTCCTGTCCCCATGACCTTCTTCAATGAAGCCATGAAGACAGGAAAGTTCTTGTAGTCAACCTCTCGACCAGATCGCTCTTCAGCTACCGGGTACTCCCAGTCCAGATCAAGTCTGTCAAACTTGTATGTTGCCAGAAAAGACTCAACTGATTTGAAGAAAGTTCTTTGACGCGCTGGTGATGCCGACAGATCGGAGAAAACTCTCGCTGTAGGACCGGGATCGTTGAAAGTCCACCCGCCAATGGCAAGGTAGATCTTGAGATTCGTATCTTTCTTCTTCAGTAGCATCAGGCGTTCATACATGTCCACGTCCTCGGGGTCATTGGCTTCGATTAAAAACGTGTTGGGGTTGATGGTACCGAAGGCAAAGTTGATGTGTGTATATAGACTGATGGGAATCTGCTCAGGCGAGAAGACCTCACAAGGCCGGTTCTTAGCCCAGCCTTCAAAGTAGCCCACGACACGCTGCATGTCGCCGCCTTTCTTGCAGCTCGGCCGTTTAACCGCCTTGCTTCCACAGAAGCCTTTTGTTGTCTAGTTTTATCGAGTTACCTGTCAGTCTGCGAAATTACGCGATGCTCTGTACTTACACCACAGTATCCATGCTTGGAGCAGCAGACATTGAGGGGGCACTTATCGCTCTTGGCCCATTGCTTGCCGAATCCTGGGTTGCAGTCCGACTTTCTATCACAGTCGGAACGACACACTGATTTCCCGCAATCTGCTTCGCGTCAGCACAGGGACATGACAAAGAATGCGTGATTGGATCCCTTACAGTCAGGGCCAAATCCGCAGTTTCCAGACTTGTTGCAACATCCTTGCTTGCACTTTTTGGTTGCGCTACAGGTCGTGTCATCTGCTGCTACATACAAACATAACAACAGCACGACGAAAAGCCAGGCGCGAAAACGCATAGTTGTCGTCCCAACTGGCACTTATACCTGGAAGATAAAGGCAAAATCGTCTCAAGTGACAATGATAGTGTGCTGTACAAGGAGGTAGCAGACCAAAGCAACGTGAGATTGTGAGCGAGTTTTTCCGTAGTAATAGAATGAAGATGTATACAGTCAATGATATCAATTGATAGTGGATTGGTCAGCACGTTTCAAGATAGCATAGATCACAAGGGGAAAAGTTTTATGTAACTCTTGGCGAGACAAAGGCGTACAGCACATTCATTTGAGTAAGTTCTTCACTATTCTCAAGGCCACAAGAAGCGGACCGGTGATTTGTTCGGTGATCTGCCTCAGCCGGGAAGATCGGAGGCGCTTCGAATTGTCCCTTGTTTAAAATTGACTTCGAGTAGTGGATTCCCAAATCCCAACCAAGCTGGCAAACCGTAACAATTAGCCTCCCTCGACGGGGCCATGGGCGGACCCTGGAAATCATGAGTCAATGACCCTTGCTAGCCTCCACCAGCCGGAACTTTTAACCAACACAGCGTTACATTGTGGTATCAACCGTGAATGCCAGGCCAAGAATGGGGACCTAGCAGCAAAAATCATATGCTCATCCCCTAGTATCGAGCTCGATTGCTGAGGCCATCAGAGTACATCCAAGGAACGGAGAAACTGTCAGAATTGGCAAACGTACAAGGGAAATAGAACACGAGACGAAAGCTCGTAAGATGGTTGGGAACTCGGTCCAGGCATCCAATACTGTTGAGATTATTTAACGGATAGTTCCGCAATAATTAAATCACTGGCTTCAGCTTCCTCCTCAATCTTTGTCTGAAACGTTACGGGCAGCAATTGGGCGAACGATTCATCATGCACTTCTCCTCTATCATCGCCAACGGTCTTTTGGTCGTTGGTGCTGTTGGGTATAGAGGCCATAGGATTCGTCGTGATGTCAAGCCTGGCGGACCTACCGATACGGGTTTCCCATCTGACTGCACCTACTACGACACATGGACCGACGAGACCGCTGATTGCAAGGCTTGGGTAGAGCCTTGGGGAATCACTGTCAAGCAATTCACAGAATATGTAAGTATGGAATTCTTCAGCTGTTCAGTATTTGGAGAATTAGGAGTTCTAATAGTAGTGGTTTTCACCTAGAACCCGACCGTCAAGGACGACTGTTCAGGTATCCAGGTCGGCCATGCCTACTGTGTCGAGGTGAACTTTGGGTCGCCGCCCGAAGATAACCCCCCCAAGATCACCACGACTAAGAACGCTGAACCCGAACCCACGAAGGATATCAAGCCCAGTCCTACCCAAGACGGACTGATCGAGAGCTGCACAGCTTTCTACATGGCCAAGAAGGGTGACACTTGTAACAAGATCGTCGCCCAGTACAACACCTTTGACTTCGATGACTTCTTCAAATGGAATCCAGCCGTTAACAAGGACTATAGCGGTATCTAGGCCAATACCTAGTATTGCATTGGCGTTCCAGGAACACCAACAAGCCCTCCGACAAAGACTATTATAATTACAACCAAGCCCACAGGCGTGCCTAAGCCGACTCAGACACAAGAGGGACTCATCGAAAGCTATTTATCATTTCACATGGCTATCAAGGGCGACACATGCGCTAAGATCATGTCGAAGTTCGGTACCTTTAACTTTAATACTTTCTACAAGTGGAATCCTGCAGTTGGCAAGGACTGCAGTGGCATCTAGGCAAGTTACTACTACTGTATTGGCGTTCCTGGTACCCCTACTGCTAAGCCTTCGGCCACTATGCCGAAGCCGATAGCGACTGGTGGCAGAGGGTTTGGTAAAGAACTGCAACAAGTTCCACCAGATTGCATCAACCACTACTTGCTCTTCCATTAAGTCATACTATAAGCTACCGTTGTCCCAGTTCCTTTCGTGGAATCCCGCTGTTAGCAAAGACTGTACTTCTCTCTAGAAAGGCTACTGGGTCTGCGTCAGTGTTGAAGGCTACAAACCAACCACCACAACAACAGCCAAACCCACTACTACCAAGCCTGCAAATGGCATTACAACACCTTCACCTATCCAAGACAGCATGGTCAAGAACTGTAAGAAGTTCTACCAGATCAAGTCCACCACTACCTGCACCTCCATCAAGAACTACTACAACCTCCCGCTCTCAACCTTCCTCTCGTGGAATCCCGCTATCGGTAAGGACTGCACTTCGCTTCTTGTCAACTACTAGGTCTGCATTACAACTATCGGCTAGAAGCCCCCTACAAAGACAACTACAAAGGCCGCCACGACAACCAAGGGCTCTTCCAATAGAATCAAGACGCCTCCTCCTATGCAGGCTGGCATGGTCAGCAACTGCAACAAGTTTCACACGGTAAAGAAGACTACAACTTATGCTTCCATTCAGGACTATTATAAGATTTCTTTAGCAGACTTCATCAAGTAGAATCCTGCTGTTAGTAAGGAATATAAGGGACTATAGGCTGACTACAACGTCTGCGTTAGGGTCATTAGTAAAACACCGACTAAGCCAGGTAATGGGGTCGAGATGCCTTCGCCGATCCAGGCTGGATTGGTTAGCAACTGCAAGAAGTTTCACCAGGTCCAGTCAACAACAACCTGTGCGTCTATTCAGAAGTACTACAGTATTTCTCTTGCGCAGCTGGTGATGTGGAATCCGGCAATCGGATCTAAATGCACAGCCCTCTGGGCCAAGTATTGGGTTTGTGTTGGTGTATGATCCAATTAGTATAGCTACACTCAGAAGAGAGGAATGTATACCCACGACACGTTCTTGAATAGATGTAACATGAATTACAATGTGAACTCTCTTCTACATAATTTCTTTGCGTAGATACCATGATACGTGATTCGGCAGAATTGGTCCTAAAAGAGCCACGTCTCCCTTATTTGTTAATGCCGCTATTCAGTACTTGACACCATTTGATCGTCTATCCCTCACAAGTTTCCAGATACCAATAACTAGAATTCTGCCAGCCCGACTACAATGCCAACGGTCGCGGATATGATTGAGCTTGTATGGCGTCCTCCTCGACGCCTACCGTAAGCCATCAAGCACATGACGTTGGTGAATTATTGTTGTAAACATAGTAACAGCTTAAGCGAGTTTTACCAAATGCACCTCTTATTAGAGCATTACATCTATCTCAGTCCTTTCAAAACCGATAACATTCTCCAATATCCTCCAATCCCACAGACAACATCTACACCAAGCACTAGCAGTACAGAGATGCCGTCGATCTCAGAGATGATTGATTTCCTATGGCGGCCCCCACGAAAAGAACCAGGAGCCAAGAGGCGTCCACTTAATAAGAGAGATCCAGCAAATGCCCAGTATTATCACAACTGGGGGTTTACAGTTTACCGGATATATTATAGTCCTAGCTCAGGTAAGCATTAGGGGACACTTATCGATACAATGACTCAATAAACTTACCTTATACTTGGCTACTATAAGGCTAAAATGATATATCAAGAGGACCAGAAATAGAAGTAGGGTTTATATACATACAAAAGCGAGTATATAAATAACATAAACCGATTAAAGAAGCTATTTTGTCTTACGGTAAGAGAAGACTTATTATTGCTTAATAGTCTTAATACTACTGAAATTTAAGAACTGTATTGTAAGGAGCTTCTGGAGGCCAGGAAGAATATAGAAGGGGCAAAATCTTGCTTTATCTTTATTACTAATAAGGCTATCTTGAAAGATATTGCCTATAAAGTGTTTATGATTAAAGTTATTGGTTATAATTGGGACGAGGATCGAGCCGGGCGGGGTTAGATAAGAATTCCAACCGGCGATATGCTGAGCCTTTAGGAGTTACTTTTACTATATGACTTTATTGGCTCTGATGTTTATGCGGAGATTAAGTATTACTGGTTTAGAGAGGAGTCAGAAAGGTATACTTAGCCAGGCAATGCCTCCATTTATCCAACTGGCGGCTATTCCGAAGCTCAAACTGCATGTCCACAAATTAGGTCTAGATATTCTCAGTTCCGGCTTAATCACTAGTAGACAGTTGAGTCAAGAGTATAACTGCATTTGCATCTCTATATATATGCAAAGTGCTTGAGCACTGGGCTATAATTACAGCATCAATCCCAACTTCATGGCAATTAAACTCCCGAATTTTGCGCCATCTAGTCCCTCCACGTCGGCAGAGCATTAGTAATGCCAACACTGTTGGCCAACACCTCATGTGGGTCTCTTCGTGTTTGCTGCCTAAAAAAAAGGAGCTACTTCTCCCTCTGTTTCTTTGCAACGTGTCAACCTCTCTTCCCCTTCAATCTTGAAAGAGCATCGCCGTCGTACCAGCAGAGCCTGAAAATGGCAGAACTATCAGAAATCCTAGATCTCTTATGGAATCCTACCCGAAAAGCTAAACGCCATCCTAAGATGCCAAGACTCAACCGATTTAAGCCCGAGGATTTCGAATACTACAAAAACTGGGGGTTTGCGATATATCGCACATATTATGGTCCCGAATCAGATCATAGCTGGAATGTCCTTCTCCAAGCATTGAGGCAGCAAACCCTACTCTCCATCGGGTATTACGAGAGTGACGAGGCTGAAGAGCTCTGGAAGAGGGACATTTGGCGGCACGGGTATAACAAAAAGAAGGACAATTATTTAGCCTCACTGGACATATTCAAGAGCTTGTTTCGTCTATTTCCGCATCAGGATCCTTCTCATCTTGAAGGTCTCGACATCAATGGCATACGAGAGGTTTGCCGGAAACAACATCATGAGGCAAAAGAGAAGATGGCAGGGGCTAAGTTCTGTTTCGCACTGGTCGCTGACAAAGCGGTACTGGATGGCATCGCACGAAACGAATTTGTGGTTAAGGCAGTCGGCTACGACTGGGATCGTATCAACAACGGTGGCTGGGGTTGGGTACGGCTGGAAACAGGCCGTTTGCTTGAACTTTGGGAAGCACTTCTGCTTGCCGACTTACAATCTACCAACAAGTATTACTAGATAAAGTGTAATGGGCCAGAGAGCGATTTAGAGACCGACATCTAGACTGGAGACTGGTCCCTGCCTTGCTTAGACATTTACTCTGAAGTTCAGACAACAACTGAGATATCTTAGTTACAGTTTGACTATTAATTGATGAAATGCCGCTTTACAGCTCTTATGTCATATATATACGATCCCTTGTTTGGTCGAATCATAAAGGAAATGATTATGGCAATACTTCTAGTGGCCACGTCTCTGGTTAGATTGTCTTGCAAACGAGATATTTGGTAATCATTTATGTATTTTAGGTAAGTATAATTCGTTACTTCTATAGAAATTAGCTTTATTAAGTGCCTTCTAATCTATAGAGAGTTTCCTAGCTACTGTTATTACTGTAGTAAATGCATTTTCGTATCTTAGAGCATTCGCTTATAGGCTCCATGTCCTAGCTACCAGGCCATATATACTCCTCTAGGTCCTCTTCTAGACCATCAAAAGTTAGCACCGTATAGTAATTATCATCCATTCCTATAAACAAGTGCTAAAGGGCAAGCAGATATCCCGTTAGTATTCTTACCTAGCCCTAATTATTCCAGCCATCCTCCTAATTATATAAGACTGCCTTAATAATAAACTTGCCTTTTTCTATAGCTTTAAATACTATTCTATTAGCAAGAAGAATAAAATTAAACCAACGCCCTGCCATAGCTTCTTATTCCTCAGGTCTATTATAAAGGCACATTTTACAGATCTCATAAACTCCAAGGCCACTAAGTAATAAATCCTCACAAATTTCAAGATAAAACAAATCTTTAATTCATTTAATATTATCTAAATACTCCTTTTAGCTTTAGTAATACTAGGCTTTTAGTAAGAAATCAGCCTATTAATACATTAGCTTATCTTTAAAGGGCATATCTTAATAGTAACTAACTGCAAGCATAGTTTGCCATTTTAAAGCATTAAGTAGCAAATCCTATTGCTTATTAGACTTAAGACTATAGTGCATACAGTAGATAATATAACCCCAGTAACCATAGTACTTTAAGTTTTTAGGAAGGGTTCTATCAAGCTTCTCTTTGCAATGAATCCTCCCCTGACGTATGCTAGGAGGCTGCCATAGCATGTTAATCATTTCGTAAGGCCTGGCCATATTATCGAGGTGTTGCTAGTGCCTAATATAATGTGAAGAAATGGAAATGCGGGCGCGGTTTATATTGATGTTGTTACTTATAGAGAGGAAATGATGGAAGGGAAGTGTTCTCCATTTAACGTACATGATAAGCGAGTGCAACACAACATCCCAACATCTCAAATAGAAATAGCTATAAAAACACAAGAGACTATTAATTACGTAAAATTAATCGCTATATCCTTCTAGAGATATAGCTATAACTATCTGACAGGTCCTTGCATTATATCCTGTCTTGCCGCACGCTCTATAATGCCTTTCCTTCCTTCATGCAGGCCCTCCTTGACCACCACTTCTCGATAGTCTAGCTACCGCCTGCGCATCAGCATCCGTTTGGTCAATTACTTACCTTCCTTCCTCTACTATCATCACACCTCCTTTCTGTAACCGGGTTCTTTTTGCCCTATGCCGTTAGCTTAGTATCTTATTTGCCTATTTAAGATCTTAGACCCTAGCCTCTAATAAGGCAACTTTATGCATAACTATCTTTGTTCCCTTAGAAGAAGACCTTAATGCTTCTAGAATCGACTCTAGAGAGCTACTTTTATGCCTTTTGATTCTCCTTTTAAGATATTCAAGCTAAGAGTCGGCCTTAAGGATAGTCTTTGGGGTCTTTGAGACCTAAGGGGTCGAGGGTCTAACTACCTCCTCTACAGGCGTTGGAGTCCGCAGCTGCATATCGAGCTTTAAGATTACACTTTCTGGGTTAAGAGGAGTAAGTCTGGCTCCTCTAAAGGCTGCTTTAATATTTTTCTCTATTATTATAGCCTGGTAGGCGGTGTAAAAAGCCAGGAAGAACTTGGTTTTAGAAATATAGGTTATAGAGTATCTGATTAAATACTCTATTTCTTGCCTATAAGCCTTCTTAAGCAGGCTAAAGCACCTGATATTAAGAGGCTGCAGCAGATAAAATAAATAAGGCAGTATATAAAGCGTGATAATTTTATTTGCCTTATAATATCTCTTAAAGTTAACCAAGTAGTGACTTTTGTATCTGTTAAGGATTAGGAGATAATAGTAATTCTTTAATTGCTTAGTAGTATACTGGTTAAAGTGCTTTAGCTACTTGAGTCCTATCTTGTTATCTATCCAGCTATTAGGGCTTATTGCAATAGCCTAATCGCCCAGGAGGCTGCTTTCTCGGTACTAGTTGGCGAGGTGATATTGGCCTGCGCCTATAATGAACGGCGGGATCGCTTGGCCCTCGGCATTGATCGCCTGAATGACTGNNATCTATTTCCGGTTTCTAGGCTGCACTGATTTTAGTCTTCTATGCCTTTTAATACCTATAATAACTATTTTGCTTATAATAATGCCTATTATAAAGCTAGTCTTATTAAAGTTATAAATTTTATTAGGTTAGATGCTATACTTAGTAATTATATTTACTATAAGCTTAAACTAGTTATAAATAATAGTCAGATCTTTATATTTGGCTCTCTAGTAGTTATATTTACAGAATAAATGCATCTTAAGGTCTTTATGTTGCTTGATGAAGTTAGAGGCCTAGCGCTTGCTGACAGGCGGCATCTTGCGGTCGGCGAGCAATTGGTTAGCCATCTCCTTAACATAACGCAGTTGCGGGGGGAACCCTCGCGAATCCAGATCGAGAATGAACTGAACTATAATCTGTTCGTCTATATTAGATAGTTTGCGTGATTTTGGGATAGAATCACGCGTAGAAAGGATACCCTTCTGTTAGCAATATATAGTATTATAGGGAAATGTACTAAACTATGTTTTTGGCTTATACTATTTAGCATACCTATATAAATATTAATATATCTTATATTAAAAAAATATATATTAAAATAGTAATAATAATACTAAAGTTGTAATATAGTTTTTTCTAAGTTTTATTATAAAGGTCTATACTGCCTTATTTTTTAATACTAGCTAACTACCCTAAACTATATACTTATTCTAAGTTACTGTATATTTTATATTATAACTGCTATAAAGCATCCTTTTAATTAAGGCTATCTAATATTTAGTATTATATAAAGTTCTTTTCTTTAATTAGTATATATTATAGAATTTCTAAGTTAAGTATAATATCAGTCTTAAAAAATCAGTTTATATATAGTGCAGGCTAAAGTTATATAATTTTCTATTAAGCCTTAGCTACTTATTTTACCTAAATAATAAACCTTATTTAGATTTTAAGACCTAATAACTTACTTTTTTCCTATTTATTAGTAGCTATAATTATAACTTTATATATATATATATTATAAAGGTAGCCTTATAATTATATAAGAAAATACATTATATTATACCTATAGTTCTTATCTTATTATATATACTTTATATATATTTATATTACTTACCCCTATCTAGTTTAATAATATAACTTAAACTAGTATTTTCTTTACTATAAAGATAAAAAGTACTTATTACGCTATCTATTATAAAAAAGCCCTTTATCTGCTTTAATTAATATTTACTAATTACTATATTACTTTAGCCTTACTATTATCTAGTCCTTGGCTGCCTTTCTTAAACATTTCTATAATCTTTATAACTAGTCTATCTCCTCTATCTGTATGCTTAAACCTATATTGTCTAAATAGATCGAATTTATATTAACAATAACCTTACTCACTTATATATAGTCACGTTATTGGAAATATTTCTAGAGTCTTTCCTACTTCTTTGCTATTTATAGACATTTCCTAGCTAGTAGCTATAGATAATAGAATCCTTATAACTATACTACTAGACCTCTAAAAGCTTCTTGCTTAGCTTATTATATTATAGAATGTAAAAATAATATATAAGACTATCTAATTTTAGGTATATTGCTCCCTCCTAAAGAGCTAGAATAAATATTACTAACCTTTAATAGCTTGCTAAAAACTTAACTAAGCTTATCTAGGGTTTTATTTTAAATATATATAACTATTTATAATTAAGGCAAATAGCTATTCTTTAGTATAAGAAAGATATAACCTTTATTATATGCCTTAATAATATAGCTAAGTTAAAGTATATTAATTCTAATATAGTTATATATATTATTAATTAAATCTCTAGTAAACTAGTAATAATATAGGTTTATATTATTTATATTACTTACCTAGCCTTTATCCTTAAACTAATACTTATATACTTTTAATAGTAATTATAATAAATTATCTTAAGTAAAGACCTACTAGTTTATATTATTAACCTTTTATATTAATATAGCAGGCTTAATATGCCTTATAGACTTAGAAGATAAAGTAATATAGATAACTAAGGCCTAAGTAAGCTAGTATTTAAGATTAGTAGCCTTACTTTCTTTTATTATTATTAAAAGCTCTATATCTAATAGCTAGGGCAAAATCTAATATATTAATAATATAATTTGCCTAAGCTATATATACTACTATATTATAGCTGCCGCCCTAAGCACTATCTCTATAAGCTTAATACTTTAATAAGTTATATTATAATAAGGCAGTAAAGCCTACCCTCTCTAATGCTTTATAGCTATATTAATAGAGCTTAGTAAGAATAAGTTATTAAAGAGATTATTTATACTTATTAATTATACTTTATTATTAGTAATAAGGTATAGTTTTATATAGCTTATATTATATTAGTAATTATAACATAGGTTTAATAGCCTATTATAGCAAAAGCTTAATAGGCTAGACTTTAGATATTTTATTAATACTTTATTTATTATATTAAAGCCTATCTTCTAGCTAACACTCTTTAAGGCTATATACTAGATATCCTACTAAAAGAGTTTAATAATTATAAAGTATAGGTATTTAAGCTATAGTCTCTTTACTACTATATTATCCTATACTTAATATCGCCCTAACTAACTCTAGGCTTACTATATATAAATATAGATATCTTAAATATCCTTAAGGACTCTCTATTAATACTTATAACCCTAATATAAGAGGTTATTACCTATAATAAGTTAATTACTAATATTAAAAGTAAACTACTAGGTACTTTAGTTAAACTTCCTTAATAGCTATTAACTAAAGCTATATAATATAAATATCTTTTTTAAATTTAGCCTTTTTTACTTTACCTTAGTAATTTATGCCTCTCTGCCTTTAACCTTAATATACTATATTAATATTTATTATCTTAGATCGTTAAACTTAAGGCGTAAGTGCCCAGAGAGAGTGCAATTATACATCTTGGTGACGCTCTACAATTGTGTCTAAGATAATTCATACTTTAATAAATAAATCTTTACTTAAATTATTTAAGCAATACCAAGTCTCCAGTACTAATATTTTATATTCTTCACGTCATGAATAAGTATTGGTCAATCCTGTTAACCTTATAAATAAGCTAATTACGAGCGAAGCACAGGCCTTGTGTATCTATCCACATACTGTCCCAACCACCCGGTATCTGGTTTTGAAAGTGCTTTGGTTCATGCCACTGGCTCTTGACGTCTCGCGTTTCTTACCTAAAACTGGCAGGTTAAAGGAGACAACAATCCAGTGGTCTTGTCTTGATTTCTTAGTGTCTACAGTCCCAGTTTTCCTCGTCAGTAAGAATTATTATTGGCGTACAAATCTCAAAAGGCGATGCGGGGTACAAGCTTCAGGCATTTATAGGCATGCCGATCCCAAAAGTAGAACCCGCTGGCATGTTGACATCTCGTAAGCCTGGAGGATCCAATCGATATAGCTTGCCACGTTTGAAAAAGGCCTTTATCAAGCTTGGTCGTTTTAAATAAGGCTAGAGGCATCTGATCTGACGCTTAGAACGTCTTCGGAAACCTACTAGACATTCGGGCCCATCGATTCTCTATCATGTCGTCAAAGCCATTTCCTCCGCCGAATGGGATGCCATCATTTTGGCGCGGCTCTCCGGGGTCACTTGATAACTACAGATCGACAGAAGAACTGCCCTCTCAATGCGACATTCTCATCATCGGGGCAGGATATTCTGGCGGTTCGCTCGTTACGCACATGCTATCGCAGCCCGAATCGAGAGATAAGTCCATTGTTGTTTTGGAAGCTCGCCAGCTGTGCTCAGGAGCTACGGGACGAAATGGTTAGTTACAGCCACTCTCATGTTATCGACAGCCTCTCTAATGCTACCAGGGGGTCATATCAAGCCTGATGTATACAACCTGTGCTCAAGTATGGCCTCAAAGTATGGAATCGATTCAGCCGCTGAGATTGCCGATTTTGAGCTTGCAAACGTCGAGGCTGTCAAGAACTATGTTCTAGAGAATAACGTGGACTGCGATTTTGTCCTGACGCAGGCTGTTGATGTCCAGTTGTCAGAGGAGCACAACACGGCGATAAAGGCAGGCTCTGATAAGCTCATCAACGCTGGCGTAAGCGCAACTAAGCGAGCGTTCTACATAGATAGCAAATACGCAGAAGCGGTAAGTATTATTATTACCATGGCGGCTTTCCTTGCTGATCTGAATCTTGTTTACCAGATATCCGGTATTAAAGGCGCAAAAAGAGCCTTTAAGTATACGACTGGCCATCTATGGCCTTATAAGTTGATCTATCATCTATTTGCCGAAGCTATAAAGCATAATAACTCGAACCTTCAAACCAATACCAGAGTAACAAAAATCTCGGATTTTCCAGACGCCAACGGAAATTGGACTATCACCACCAGCCGCGGCCTTCTCAAGGCACGAAAGGTCATCATGGCAACCAACGTTTACACCGCCGCTCTACTCCCAGAGTATCGTGAAAAGATCATACCGTATAGAGCTATTTGCAGCCGAATAGTAGCACCCAATCCACCAATGTTGGCTGACTCGTATGCCATTCGATTTGGACCCTCGAACTTTGACTATTTGATCCCTCGACCTGATGGAAGCATCATTGTTGGTGGCGCCAGAAGTGATTACTTTAGATACACGGAGGACTGGTATGGCAGTGTAGATGATATAAAGGTTATTGAAAGGGCGAAGGATTACTTCGAGGGGTATATGCAGAGGCACTTTCGTGGCTGGGAAAACAGCGGTGCGCATACTGATCAAGTATGGACTGGAAGTAAGTCATTGTTCTTAATATTACTTAGATACTTACTAACCATGCCATCACGTAGTTATGGGCTACTCATCAGACCAACTTCCACGTATAGGTCGCGTCCCTGGTCGAGAAAACATGTTTATAATGGGCGGTTTCACAGGGCATGGAATGCCCCAGGTTTTCCTCGCTGCTAAGGGCCTCAGCCGCATGGTCCTCCAGGACTTGCCATACTCCCAAACAGGAATTCCCCGACTGTTCGAAGAAACTCAGGCGAGGTTGGTCAGTAAGGACAATTTCTTGAAAGACATGATTGATAGACAGGCAAGTTTGGCAAAGATGTAATTTGTCTGTAGGGTGGCAGATCATACGTGGTAGCGGGGTTCACTACTACGTAGTATCTAAATGCTCGAAAGTTCAATGGGTCATAATGCCAAGCCTTCTGCCTAACCGAATAATTCAAAGATCGGACATTTCCTAATTTAGTAGCGCTGACATAGCCCTACGGCACAGCACAGTTAGTTATAACATGGCAATATCACATCTTTAATCATGTCAAACCATCTTTATCATTGAACGCTGAAACGCTATTTTATACAGTTTATAACATCTATGTTGCTGGACGAATTGGACAGGCCGCTAGACGATGTCGTAGTTGTCGATCGTTTGGCTATCGCCGACTACAACGAACCCAACATTCTGCCTCAAGATGAGGCTACTTTGAAGAATGTGCGAGCCTGGCTCAGACCTACCAAGTATGAAGGCGATGGCAGTGAACTGAACAAGCATACCAGCTCCTATTTGGAGGGTACTAGCCAGTGGCTTCTTGTTTCACCTATTTTCCAACAATGGCATGACGGTCGCGATGATGGAATTCTGTGGATTCGTGGTGAGTGATAAATGTCAGTTGAGCCGAGCTGCAAGGCTAATTATCCGCAGGTGTTCCTGGCACCGGCAAATCTGTGCTTGCCTCGAGACTCATCCATCATCTATCATCCGAAGAATGCCCAGTTCTGTACTTTTTCTTCCGGCATACCATCCAATCCAACCATCGCCCCGAATCTGCCCTCCGCGACTGGCTTGCTCAAGTCTTGCCCTTCAGTCCTCATCTGCAACTCGCATTGATGAATCTGACATCAGAGCCCATCAATCTTGATTTTGTGGACGATCTGTCCTTGGTTGAGCTTTGGCACCTCGTTCGACTTGCGATGAAAAATATACCCAAAGTTTATTGTGTTGTTGATGCCCTGGATGAGATGGACAGCGATGCCTTGGAACATTTCTTGCAGTTGATCGATCAACTCGGAAATATGCACCCTGATAGAGTCAAACTCATCATTACGAGCCGACCCATTGCCACGATTGAGAAGATCGTGCGAAACCTACGGCTGTTGGACATTCGTCTCGACAAGAAAGCCATTAACCCGGATATTTCTACCTATCTTCAGCACAGACTTGCCAGCTCTAAGCTGTCACCCGAAACAAAGGATGCAATCAAGAACATAGCCCTCGAGAAAGCGGGTGGGCTGTTTCTCTATGCCAAGTTGACAATGGATAAGATCGCCGGACTCGACCATGAACCCGAAACGGAAATCCTCCAGACCCTTGAAAGAATGCCCGTCAGCCTATCTTTCATATATGGACACCTCCTCAGGGAGCATATGGGTCGCACTGGACTGCCTAAAGGACTACAAATGCTCGTATTGCAACTTGTAACCCACGCAACTCGACCCTTGCGACTGCTCGAGATATCTGACTGCATCAGAGTGACTCAGCCTCAATATGGTCAAGACGCCGGAACTATCAAGAGCCATGTGCGCACCTGTTGCGGGCCACTGCTAGAGGTACTTCCTGACGAAACTGTTCGCGTTGTTCATCACTCTCTGACTGAGTATCTCTTTGGACTTACTCGCTCATTGGCTGATGAAGACATTCCCGTTTTTGAGCCTGGCCCGACACACGACCTTGTCGCAAACCTCTGTCTCTCGTATCTCCAAGCAGGGCACCTAGACAATATTACTTTCGTGGAAAATAGCACTTTCTTCCGAAGAACTGTCTTAGCGAAACAAGAATTCCCGCCTTTCATGAACTACGCGGTGAATAACTGGCATACTCACGCTAAGAAGGCCACTAGACGACAATTTCCACAGGAGAAAACGAATGAGAAAGCCTTCTCACTGCTGATGACTCCGGAATCTGCTTGGCGACTTACAGCGCTGGCAGAGCAGACTCACACGAGAAGTTGGCATCCTGGGCATCCTGGGTTGTCTGGGTATCCTTGGGTTCGAGATGAGAAGATGTCGCTTGAAACTGAGGTGCTACTTTTCTCGATGCGATTGGGCTTGACCAATTTTATTGAGAATTTTCTTGAACGCTGTGGGGAAGAAGCAGTCAACTATAGTGGAACTAAGATGATTCAGCCTCCATTGCATCAAGCGGTGGAGAAGCGAATGCTGGAAATTATCCACCTCCTTGTTAAGCACGGGGCCGAGCTGGACCAGCATGATTACCAAGGAGACACACCACTTTACGTGGCACTCGGCGGCCAGAGTTCCAGAACAAAAGGTGCATCACAGCCCGCCATTGTTGAGAGCCTCCTCAAAGCGGGCGCTGACCCGTGGAAGACACAAGAGAGAAAGAAGAGGCGGTCACACATGATAGGGATATCCGAGGAATCACACACATCATATAAACCAATTAGGATGGCCTTCAGCACCTGCGACGATACAATTGCAAAACTGTTCATACCGTATGTCAAGACTACGGAGACTGCGAACGAGGCTTTAAGTTGGGTTATGGAGGGCTCCAGGAACATCAAGGTCATGCGTCTAATCCTTGATCTTGGCCTGGTGGCCATCAATGCCTGTGCTGATGGCCCAACCTTTTTATTCTTGGCGTGCAAGCATGGTGACCCAAAGGCAGTCTCTATACTATTGGAAGCTGGTGCAGATCCGAACACATGCCATTTTCGCAACAGTGATTCTGGCAACAGTGATTCTGGCAAGTTTGAGCTCGTGCCTGATACCTTGTATGTCCACACAGAACCTAGTGGTTCTGGCAAAGAAATGGCAGGGCCTAATGTTATGCATGCTTTGGCAGATCTAACTTTGATGGACCCGCAAACACATATTCGTCATGCTGCGGCTGATGAAGCCGTCACAGAGTGCTTCAAATTAGTTCTTGATGCCGGTGCCGATGGTAAGTGAAAAGTATCCCTTTTTAGTCAGTTTATCATGAGGGATCTAATATCATTATACAGTCAACCATGTCGATAGCGAAGGGAACACACCGCTTCACGTGGCAAAGACTTCGCTAATGGCGCAGCTTCTACTTGATTCTGGAGCAGACCCTAATGCGATAAATTCTCGCAATAACACGCCGCTTCATGTTGCGCACACCTTTGATGTGATGAAGGTGATAGCCAGCAAGACAGATATCAACACCACAGATCAAGATGGCAGTACCATGTTACTGAAGATGTTGAATACGAAGTCTGGCAGCTCAAAATATGAAATATCACACCCCCTTCAACTTCTAGATCTTGGGCCCGACGTTCATATTGTCGACAATGAGGGTAACAGCGTCTTGCATTATCTGGCCACACATGAGCAAATGACCAGTCCTGAAGGCCAACAGATGCTGGAAAGATTGATGCAAGGTGGTTTTAACCCAAATCTACGAAACAAGCAGGGTCAGACTGCTCTTCACAAGCTGGTGTCCAAGTGTTGTCGTTTGGGAAAGCCGTCGGTCACCACCCTGAGGACATTCAATGAGCTGACGAAGTCTGATCTTAACGCTGTGGATGATAAAGGTCAGACACCGCTCTTCAGCACTCTTGATAAGTTTCGCGCCATGCGAGAGCCCATTGGGGATGAGTTTATACATTTTATGGCCGAGGTAGGGGCACGCTTCGATGTCACGGACAAGCGAGGGCGGACATTGCTACATCCTGCAGTTAGAAACTGTTGTGGTCGACAGTCCGAAGCTGATCTTGACGTGTTATGCCTTCTCATTGAACTTGGAGCTGATCCTCAGGGGACCGATATCGAGGGAAACACTGCCTGGCATGAAGCAGTGCCTAAGTTTTCTTATTGGTCGCTTTCACTGCAATGTCTTCAGAAGATCACAGCTTTGGGTATGGATCCGAAAAAGGCCAACATGGAGGGAAGAACGCCGTTTCACATCGCCTGCGAGTATAATCAGCGAAACTTATCGAAGAATAAGTTGTTTGAATACCTGCTGGAGCAGGTCGGAGACATTGATGTCAAGGACTTTAACGGGGCTACTGCCCTTCATACCACGGCAACTTACTCCAGCGAGTTTACTCTGAGACTTTTGGAAGCCGGTGCTGATGCGGCGGCACTGGTCACAAATGAAGGATTGAACGTCTTTCATCTTGCAGCCCGATGCCGAGGGAGCAATGTCATTGGCCTTCTTTTGGAATGGCTCACGGCCAACACCAACAACGAAGAGATACAACGGCTTGTCAACCTCAAGGACAAGCGTGGTCGGGCCCCTCTGTACTACGCTTGCGCCGCTGGCAGTTACCAGTCCGTTGAGCTTCTTATTAGTGCTGGCGCAGTCGTTGAGATGGAGACGTACGATGGTTCTGCATTGAACGGCTGCGTTGACTATGTGCAAGAGGAAGCAAGTTGGCGGAGGAGCTCGGACGCTGATTCCGGTGGTGTGTTTATTGATGATGCAAGACGGCCGTCATATATTGGGGGAAGAATTGAGACAACCTTGGACCTTGTAATTGGCAACGCAGCAGCACCCAACTGGCGTCTTCTCGATATGGCGGTTGCCGCGGCTGTCGAAGTGGCGACAACTACCGAACTACAATTTGCTGAACAGCGCCAATCTGCTACTCACCCAGACCATGATATAACCGTGGAGTGCCTCATGCGAGCGAGGAAGTCTTTAGGTGTTGAAAATGAGTTGCCCTGCGCAGCTGAGGCACAACTCTGCCTAGAACGAAGACAAAGGAGGATATTCGAGATATGGGATTCGACGAGTAAATGTTCACTTCACGACGACCGTACTCACTTTTTGGCCCGCTTAAGCCGACTTATGATCTCGCATTTCTATGATGACCTTCCTGACTACATCAACGAGAATTCCCCCGAAGTCAAAGATCTTTACAGGTTTCTCGCCGACCTGGCAAAACGAGGCTTTGCGAGGCTTCTTGACATCATACTCACGCCAGAGACCACCTCGACCCTCCAGGAAAGAAGTGAGACGAGCATTGCTTCGCTGGTACGTGTTGCATGCAAATCGGAAGAGCCGAACATGCCTGTGATCCGAGTTTTGCTATCAAAGGTCGTTCGACTGGAAAGTGTGAAGGAATCAGAGGGTAGTTTTCTGCACGTCCTATCTCGAGGCGGTCATCACCCTTGGTGGCATATTGGCCAGGCACTGCCATACTTACTGAAGCAAGGTGTGAACCTGGAGGTCAGAGACAAAGACGGACTGACGCCCCTCAACGCGAGTCTTGAGAACATGGAGAAACCTGAATGGAGTGGTAAAGCTACGGAGATGCTACTTCAGGCAGGCGCAGATCCAAGCAGCGTGGACGATGCAGGCAACTCTTGTCTATCTCGTGCTGTTGATAAAAAAAGACTGTTCAAGTTGCTAGTTCAGCATGGGGCCACTGCTGACCATCCAGAGCTGCGTGCGGCAATCATGGCCAAAGACGTTGATCTGGCGGAGTTGATATTAGCCTCTGGTGTAGATCCAAATGGTCGCCCGACACCTTCGTCAGATAATGTGAAAGTGCGACTGGACTTAAGAATGTATACTTTCTGCCCTTCAGACGAGCTTTACCCCTTGAATCTTGTGATTAGTATTATTCGCAGGCGTGATGGCGACACCGAAGTTTGCATGCAGATGGTGGAGTTATTACTCAAGTTTGGTGCTGATCCAAACGCTCGTTTCCATCACACGACAATTGCGCATCGAACGCTCGAGCAAAAGGTTTACAACCCCATTACTGGACGCGAAGAACGGAGCAGCTTCATCGACATTATTCTGCAGCATCCCAGTCTGGATGTAGACTTGAGGAATACAGCTGGTGTTCCTCTGCTTCATGTGGCTGTAAAGGTTGGCGATGAAATGGCAATTCGAACATTGATCAAGAGAGGTGCCGACGTTCGCTCAACAGATAACCTTGGTCAGAATGTCTTGCACCTAAGCTCTTCTGTCCTTTACAGCAAGAGCCTGTTCGATGATATCGTAGCTCTAGCACCGGAGCTTCTACGACAGGCTGACAACGATGGCAAAACTCCACTACATTCTGCCATGGGTAGTCGAGACCAGTATGGACGTCTGGGAAATGTACGAGAAGGTGCCGAGACATTTATTGAAATGCTTATAGCTGCAGGAGCCGACACTTGTGCAAAGAGTGAAAATGGGGATACGCCACTTCACTTACTTTTCCTGAGTGCATGGATTTTGTCCGTGGATGAAGACGATGTTGAAGCCTGGCAAGGGCCTGTGAAGATAATCATGGACTTGCTTCTATCGAATGGTGCGGATATCAATGCAAGAAACGAAGCAGGCGAGACCCCAATCTTCACCTACCTCCGCGAGGGCGATTTCAAGGTTGAGATAACCAGAGCCTATTTCAACAAGCACAATCCTGATTTGGTTCCACGGCATAGTTTCCAAAGTAGTGAGCCCTGGAGTGCTATTGAAAGGCGTTTCGCCGTGGAAAAGGAATCGATGCTATGGGCGCTCTTGGAAAAGGCGGGCGTGGACTGGACTGCTGTCGATGCAAGGGGGCAGTTTCTACTTCATGTCGTTGCGGGGCGGGAGGTTTATGCATATTCAAGGACTAGAGAAGATCCCATTTCACCGAGAGTGGTTAGGTTTAGGTTTCTGATGGGGAAAGGGTTGGATCCATTGGCGGAGGATGGATATCATCGGACGGCGTTGGATGTTGCGGCTGTGAACAGCGCTGATGATATCTTGGAGCTGTTCAAAGCAGAGTAGAGGGACTGGCCATTCTAGTAATCGAGCTATTGGATAAATGTTTCCTATTGACTCATGTCTAAACAGGTGAAGCAATAGCATGAAAATAGTCGATGAGTGAGCAATCGCAAACCCCCCTGGTTTTATTCTTAGGTGACGGGTTGCGGTACTTAGAAGGCAAAGCCAGATCATAATAACTGTAATCGATTTATGATCAGAGCTACCTTCGTAAAAAGTAAATTTGCAGTATATATCTCGCTTTCTGTTTTACCTGCTTTCCACGATGGACATGCTTTTCAATATGCTTTTGATGCTCTTTGTGCGCCCCTTTGGAATGCTTAGGGGCCAATTAATACTCTTCCAGCCTCTTGTTAACCTCACTCTTGGTGTCCAACTCATTCATCTCTAAAGCATCGCACTCTGCATTCATGTCATCGCTCGTGGTGCTGCTGGAGGAAAAGGAGAAACTGGTGGAACTCGTGACAGAGGTGGTCATGGAGTTACGATCCTGGGTCTAGGAACTCATGCTGGGCCCCCGTTTTAACGAATCGATGGATACACATGTTTCTATATCGTCTTCCTCTTACTCGCTCCGCTTAAACTCTGAAGACCTTTGTCGATGTACATGTTTCGCCTGTGAAATCCGACTCGTTCAGCTACACGTTTGGAGAGGATAAGAAGGTAGCCTGTCTCCAGTCTCCATTGACTACATGGAACGTCAAGGTCGATGGAAAGTATAGCAAAGCAGCGAGGGACAACAATGCTGAATTGGTTGACAAGGTTTATCTCTCAAGCTGTAGGCAGATTGTTTTTGCTTTCAGCCTAGTCTATCGTGCTATATAATTCGAGATTGGAGATTCTACAAAAATTAGATTCTCATAGTCGTAATGACTTATTTTCTAAAACGGAGCGAAAGTATTATTCATCTCGCGAAGGTAATACATCTCTTTGTCCCCTAGCCTTGTTTGGCGTGCTAGGCTTTTCTTGGAGGTCTGCCTGAACGGAGGGTCAAATAGTGTGCCCTTTGTGGGTTTTGAACGAACTCAAAATACAATCCAACTAAATAAGGTATTTGCCGAATCTTTTTAGTATATTAGCCCTGTTTCCCCTTGGAACTCGCATCTTTTCCCATCAGACTTTCTTTAGTGCACAATGGCTCGCACTCGCGATTTGAGGCCGAAGTCTCTTACTCCCGACGAGGAAAAGATCTTATCGACGTGCCATGCAATGTCAAAGCTCACTCAAGAACAATGGGGCGCTTTTAATGCCTGGGTGGGAGCTAACAGTCCACCAAGACGCGACGCAAAGTCATGGATTGCAACTACCCACGACCTTGAATACAATACATTCTCAACTTCAGAGATCGGCTTGCTGATAAAGCGAGCCAAATTTTTATATGGCATGGAGATTCCCAACCAAGTAAGTTTCACGATCGCATTGACATTATTAAACTTCGTAAGCTAACTCTATCCCGGCGTAGAACAGCGAAAAGGAGTTTGTAGTGCGCAAACCAGGTCTCGAATTACCTCTTGGGTACATGCCTGAGCCTAAATATCGATTTCCCTTGCTATTCATGGAGGACAATTATGAAGAGGGGTGGCGAGCCGCTACTTTAACTATCCGAGAGAGTTGCATGCTTAAGCTTGTCGATAAGCTGTCTGACAAGCCAGAGTGGTGGCGTAAAGTGAGGGACTATGATATTGCCAGTAAGTAGAAGTAAGAAGCGTTGGAAATGGATTGGACCTTGCACCTAACATACGCCGATTTTACCCCTACTATGATAGACGCTTTAAGTCAGAATGAACACCAGGGTCTTCATAATACTTAAATACTTATGACTGATTTAGTGCATTAGCGAACTATGAAAGAAGGCGGACTTATACGAAAAGACAGGTCTGATGCCTGTGTACGATTTTACTACTTGCGTCATTAAGTCCGATGGCATCCTAACGGCTGAACTAGCCCAAGCTCTTCAGAAAAGTGTCGCAATATTAGAAGATGTTCCCCTAGATTCTAAGGACTGGCATCCTGGCAGCGAAGATCAGGTCCTAGATTTAGTACATCCTTCGCTTTGGCCGTTGGTATATGGCCGATCCAGAGTACTCCAAGATCGAGTAATCAACCTTGAGAATGCTCTCGTCTCATGTGGCACTGCTGTTATACTCAGTGCGCCTGGTACTGAACAGACCACACATGTTTTCGGCGAAGGGGACTTCTACAGGCCTGGGGAAGTTATGCTTTCCAACAAATTCCAATGGCTACCATGCGATGCAGACTTGAACCCAGAGACAGGCAAGGTCAAGATTATGAGCTACATCAACAACCTCCACCCGGTGCAACACGCCCATCTCTATCCCATCATCGAGCAGTTGATCGAGAAGTTCTTACCGGCGTGGGATGTTATCTACAACTGGGAGATGCAATTTTCAGTGCAGCGACTTACTACGATAGAGGCCGTATACGAAGAATGCCCTTGTCCTAAGCTTTGCCAAGAGAATGACAGCTATGGTTGCGCTCCATGGAGACGCCCTCTTAACGAAGATGGGGAGCCGCGGTATGAAGAGGAGGAAGAGGATTACGACGAAATTACCTATAAGAAAATTCAGGAATACAAAGAGAATCCGAAGCGGAGTAGATTGGACGATGCCTGGTTCGCATCAACACATAGCGCTCGACTCCCCGACGCCGACCCAGCGGCAGAGAGTTATGTGAAAATCAGCCCTTCAGATGTCAAATCTAAGGGATTCTTCAATGGAAAAAAACAACTACAGGTCATCGCTAAACTAGCCAATATCCACCTCACACCCGAACGGCCTTTGTACAAGGGTGGCTCGTGCCATACTAAAGGCCTTTTGAACGAGCACATTGTCAGCACAGCAATCTACTACTACGGCAGCGAGAATACTACAGACTGCACTCTAAATTTCCGTACCTCTGCCGATAAGGAGGACCTGGCTGCGGAACTCAACTACGAACAGGACAAACATGACCCCATCGAGAGAAGATTCGCGCTTGAGCTAAGGGGTAGCATTTTTCAAGATGTCGGTTCTGTCCTCACCCGGCCTGGCAGAGCACTCCTCTTTCCCAACCTACTTTAACATAGGGTCTCGCGCTTTCAGCTAACCATTCCCACCAAACCCGGCCATAGAAAAATACTGGCATTATTTCTGGTCGATCCAGCAATCCTGATCATCAACACTTCTAATATTCCGCCTCAGCAGAAACATTAGTGGAACACGCATGCAGGGCTAGATTCCGGAACGGGCCTTTTACCACTAGAGCTTGTAGAAAAGGTGACTAATAATTTGGATTGGCTAATGAACTTGGAAGAGGCTAAAGAATTGCGATTGAAGCTGATGAAAGAACGAACGTCGTTTAAGGAAGTGGAAGACTCGAAATTTGATGGGATGCAGTGGAACTTCTGCGAGCACTGATGGTTTCTATAGAATTCTTACATATCTCAAATGCAAAAAAACTCTCCCTTTACCCAGCGAAATATGTAAAAGAAAACCCATCGCGGCGTTGAGAGGCGAGCTGGAAGTCATTCCTACAAGGCCTAGAGGAACAGCATCGGGAAAAGCAACAGAGTGTAACACTACACCGAGAGATCCACGGCTCTGGCTTTGTCGCCGGGTTTGAGATCGCTGGATCCGGTGCACTCCGACGTGGGGATTACAAGATCACCTTTGTTCCTGCTCCAAGAGGTCCCCAGAGGTGGGAACTGTTCAAGGTGAAGAGCGACCGCGGAGAAACTAACGACCTAAAAGATCGAGAGCCAGAGCTCTTTACTGAGATGTTGGCACTTTGGGAAGTTTATCGTACAGATGTAGGTGTTGTTGGCTTGGCTGGGGAGTATCCTCGTCCGACTCCTGGGGGGAGACGGTTGTCGATGAATTTTCGGATCCGTATGCTTGGATCAAGTATGTTGGTCGACTTGATCGTACGCCGGAGAGATTAAAAGCTGTAGTTCCTTTGAACGTCAGGTAGTATAGTAATTAGATGATATACGTTACGTGGCTATGTGAGGATCCTAAGAGTGTGAATGTATCAAGTTACTAGAAGTCAGCTCAGGTGAATAGCGCATCTGTATCTGTAGGATGAGTCTATTCTGATATAGTTAGAATGTTTATCTATCTAATTCTTGAAACACAATTACTGATACACTTGAGGTTGCCAGACTGTGCCAACTGCTGAATAATCAGTAGAAGGCGCTTCCTCAACCAAATCATAGCTTTAACTAGCAGTCCTAATCCACATTAGAGGATCCTTCCTAACAGGTCGCAAATGCAATCGCACCGCTCTCATCGCACCAGCCTTATTTAATTCCTAGCAGTTAAGTATAAATTTCAGGGTTATCCTCTATCTTATAGCTAGCTATATCTAAAACAGAATTACTCCTATGACAGTTAACCCAGTTAATACTGCAATAATATAATAATTTTATATAGATATTAGACTGCTAATACCTTGTAGTATTCTAGTAAATCCTCCTTATTATCTTAAAACCGATTTCTTATATTATATTATTATCTTTCTGCAGTATTTATACTACTTTAGGGATAGAGCTAGAAGACCTTATTTATCTAGTCCTAGGTCTACTATACTGTTAGGCATAATCTGGCATATAGATTCTAGACCTTTAAGGGGTATCTTCTAGGCAAAAAGAGACTTATTATTCTTAGTTATTAGAGTATCCTAAAGCCTTAAAAAGGCCCCTTTCTTCTCTTTATATTAAATAAGCAAGTTAAAGTTAAAAATACTAAATAGGCTATATACTATATCTTCTTTATTTATTATTTTATAATATATAGCCTAGGTTATTTTAATAGCTATATAGGGAATTTTAAAATCTTTCTTATTAGTAAAATAATATACTATAATACTAGTAATATCCTTAATAGCTTTTACTTAATCTTACTTAGATTTAATAAAGTTTTAATTTATAATATAGAAGTATAACTTACTAAATATAAAAAGCTCTTATAATATCTATTTATATATAAATTACTTAGATATTTTACTAGCTTTAAAGCTATAGAAAATTAGTAAGCCTATCTTAGTATCCTAACTTTTGCAGATATTAAAGATATATATTAAATATAATACTGCCTCTCTATACTATTTAAATATAAAATTAATAGATTTAAATAGCTTACTACTCTTAGACTTATTAATATAGCAGTTATTAATCTAAATCTACTAGAGACTATACTTCCTGGCTGTAATATAAGTGCCTAGAATCTTATTAAGTTATAGTAAGATATAATGGCCTTTAGTATTCCTTAGGTCTTAAGTAAACTATCTAATTTAGGCAAATAGAACTTTATCTAATCCCTATTAATATAATAATATGGCATAGCCTTTTTCTTTAAAGTTAATTTAAGTACTAGTATAAAGCTTGAATATAGTAGTGTTTATATAATGTATTAAAGCTATTGAGTTAGATATTCGAGAATGCACTACTAGTTAATAAGATCGAAATGCTTTGGTTGAGTTATTTAGAATAAGAAAAGGTTAGGTGGGTCGATAAATAATAACTAGCGACAGAAGCTGACGTTTCTTAATGTACTATTAGAGATAGGGAAATTACCTGAAAATATTCAATTGACGTAGATATATAGTCCGCAGACATAGCGGCGAATTCCGTGTCCGACGGACTTCGTTGGACAGAATGTGACCTTCGAAATTTGAGGCCATACTGTGACCAATTACAGCTCGGGGCAGCATTATCATATGGCCGCTCTGTATATCCCCCAACCTTGCACGCTCATCAGCAAGCAGCTTCTGCGCAAGGTGTTTAACGGCGTAGGGGCTAGCTTACAGGAGAATGCTGCTGGATAGAGAGCCATGGTTATGGTCGTTGGTAATGACGAGCCATGACCTTTGGGTATCGTTCGCTGCTCAGCTCCGAAACGATAGGCCCTGCTCGGTATGATCACGTAGCCAGTGTCGGGTTTGCTATCAAGCTGCGAGCTTGATCTCCTTGCGGTGCTTGGCCTTTAGGTGGACTGACAGGACCTTCTCGCTGTTGAAGTGAAGACCATAGTGTTTACAGACCGAGCCCTAATGTACGGTGAGGCATGGGTGGGGCCCGTCCGGTAGAGGTGGAAGGGTCTCTGGGTTGGGAAGATTTAATGAGTAGAGTAGTGACTTCAGGCTACCGCGGGCTCCGTGCGCGTCGCGAGGCCTGTCATATTGATATAGTTGTGAAGGCACCAAGAGGACCAGATACTCTTTAAAGAGCCACATGGAGACAAAGAGCAAAGAGAGAGCTTGATTGCTGCCATCTTCCTCCTAATTGACTCAACGGAAGTCACTGCCCGCTTCGATGTCTAGAGCGCGGTCTCCTACAAGGTTGGCACGGGCCCTCGTGGAGGAAACGCGGCGCATTTCGTGTTCTCGGTTTACAGGCCTAGACGGAAATGCGGCGCATTTCCAGGGCGGAAATTTGGGGTAAGAAAATGGAGATTCTGATTGGTGCAGAAGAGTAAATGCGGCGCATGTATGGTCTACATTCTTGAGTAGGTATGTCGCATATGTGCCAGATCCAGGCCGTGAGGCTGTATCACTTGAGCGGTGGATATATTGCTCTTGTAATCTGGGAAAAAAGAGAGTCGAAAGTGGCTGGGCGCTCGGATAGCAGACAGACTCTTTGCCCCGAACCAGATACTATCGATATCCCATCCCCGTGCAACTGTCACGGAGCCGTGTGGCAGCGAAGCCTGTGTCTTGTGCAACGACAAGGGTTTGGTCGGTCGGTCAGAGAGGAAGCTTCGCCACTGTGGAAAGGAGGCACGAGGATCACATGCTTTGTCACGCTCTGTGAGTATTGCTGGCAAAGGAGTAAGAGAATGGCTAATTCCTACAACTAGATATTATGTATATAGGTACCAGGCCTTCCTACTTAGGTATCCTCAGATTATAGTAAGTTCTAGGTATACAAGTCTATAGCCATATTATTTACTTAAAGCAGTACAGGACTATCTACTAACCATTACTATATAAGATAATATCGTTGCCTCTATATGCTCGCCCTTTATTATTATTATCCTTATTGTCTTTAGCCTCTTGCTTAGCCCCTTTCTCTTTCTCCTCCTCTCCTTCTTCTCTTTTAATAATAACTAAGACGTTAACAGCATCTAGAGATAAAATTTTCTTCTCTAGAAGTTCTATCTGGTATAGAAACTGTTTTAAAAGGGTCTGACTTTAACTAGTAGGGTCTAGTGCTTATTACTTAGCTACTAGGTAATTATAGACTTTATATTAATTTTTATTATTATTAAGCTCTTATATAGCCTAACTAAGATATGCTATAAATAATACTAAATAACCTAAAAGTAATTTAATATTTTTAAGTAATCTTATAATATTATTTTAATTTAGTAAGAAAATTATTAATTAGTTAATTATAGATTTAGATATATATTTTAATATATAATTATATATAATATAGATCTAGAAAATGTCTTCTTCTTTGCATTTATTAATATCCTTTCTTTCTATAAACTAGGGCTAAATAAACTTTATATCTTTATTAGAACCCTAGGTCGGGCCTAAAAGGGATTTTATATAAAGTAGTACTGGCCAGTAATAGCATTAAATATAAGAATAACTAGCAAAGTATAAACTATCTATATTATCTATAATCTAAACCTAGTATTTTTAAACCTATTTATTAAGAGCCTAAAAGTCTTAAGTAGTTAGAATTATTAATATAATAAAAGGGGATAGGCTATTAGGATATTAATAGTGCTAATATATAAAAGCTAAAGGTATATCTTTCTGGCTTTAAGGTAGTAAGAAGTAAGGTACTTAAAACTAAATTTAAAAAAATAATAGCCTGCTATAATACTATATCCCCTTACTATAAGTTATATTAACCTCTTTATTATAATTAGTATTAAAAATAACTTAAATATAATAGCTAATTTATATATTAAATTGCCTATTAAACTAGCCTGCCTATAGTTTTATTCTATCTTATTAATTTTTAAAGCTTTAATATAGCTATAGAAAATATAATTAAGATTACTTTAGCTAGGTATTAAGATAGTAAAATAATATATTATATATAAAGTCTAACTAGCTGTCTTTAGGTAGTAAATACTAATATATAGCTATCTAATAAGGTAATTTATTAGGCACTTATATTCTGTTCCTTATTCTAAAAGGTAACTGCTAGCTAATATAGCTTAACTATATTTAGCCTAAGCTTTATAGTAAATCTTATAAAGAGTTTAAGCTAAAAGGATATAGGCAGTATTAGCAGCTAACTTATCTTAGGCTTGCTAGAAGTAAGATAGGGCAGGGAGAATCTAGTATTTAATTTAATTTTAAACTTAATCCTAGTATAATACTAGCTTGGTAAGAAAATGCTAATAATATATTTAAGTAGTTTCCTTAACTGCAAGTATAATGGCTTTATTAATATACTTATCTGCCTTTTTGGGGCAATTTATATTATATAATAGCTATATATTGCAAAGCTATTCTTAAAAAAGTTACTTAATAATAATATAGGTTAAGGTTAGTACTTAGATATTAGGCTAGTAGGCTAGTTATGCCTAAAGCAGACTCTAGGCTATATATAAATAAATTAATACCTTAAGCAAGAGATGGCTATGCTGCTAGTTAATATAACTTTAAGGAATTAAGAGTATTTTAGTTAAATTAATAAGAGAGCCTAGGCTAAGACCCTGCTACTTACTAACTGCTTTTTCCTTCTTATAAAGGCATATTAACTAAATAGATTTTTATATTTAGTTATTAAAATATTACTTCTTATCTTTATTACTAAGAATATAAATAAGTAAATAATAAAAAAGTTAAGTAGTATAAAAGGGAAGTATTTATTAAATAAGATTAAGTAAAGAAGAAAAATAATACTTAACTACTTTACTTATTGCCTTTTAGAATATATTATTAAGAGGGAGAATATATTATATAGCTTATATAGAAATAAAATTATTTATTATATAAGTAGGTATTATTTAAAAAGGGTAATACTAGGTATTAAATATAAAATTAAGTATAATCTCTTATATTATAAGATTAGTATTAGTAGTTTAATTAGGCTAAAATATATTATTAGTTAATATAATAAGGATAATATTAAGTTAGAAAGTAACCTCTTTATAGATTTTAAAATTAGGATATTATTAAGTAAATAATATAGCCCTTAAATACTGCTTATTTGCCTCTTAAAAGCGCTTTATATAAAAGTAATTAAGCTAAGGCATAAATATATACTAGTAATTCTAATTTATACTAGCTAAGTTATTAAACATTCCTTTATTAAAGGCAAGGAGTAATAAAGAACTTAAATTAAAAAGTTTATAGTTATTAAATATAAGCTTAAAGAGCTCTTTTTTATAATTATAAGCCTTTATATAAATAATACTAGGTAACTTAAACTCTAAATAACTTAGGTTTAATAACTTAATTAATTTAGCCTTAATATAATAAATACTAATATCTTAAAAAAGAGAGGAGTAGTAATACTTAGTATCTAGGGGGGCCTTTAGTATTATAGTATTAAGTTATTTATAAAGGTAATAATAGCAGGCGCTTTTCTAAAGCAGTATTTAAGGCTTATAGTAACTTTACTAGTTATTCTATAATAATATCTAGCTATAATGCTATCTGCTAATATAGTTATATATCCTTATATTAAGCTAGTATAATTATAAAGTAAGTTATTTTAGGTTAAGGCTAGCTAAAATATTATTTTAAAATAAAACTAGACTTTCTTAAAGGTTTAATTATATAAATATATTTTTTAAGTTATAAGCCTAAAAAAGTAAGTAAGGATTTTAATAATAAGTAACTATCTTTCTTTAATATATTTTAATTTAATAAAGGTTTGCTTTTTATATAACTAATACTTAGAATTATAAAAGAAATTTAATAAGGATATTATAAGCTAGGTAAAAGGTTTAGCTCTTATTATTAATAACTTAATAATTAGCTCTTAGATTTTCTTAATAAGTATAAGATTTTATATAAATAAAGTTATATAAACTAAAAATCTCTTATTAAGTATAATTTAATAATGTTTTATAGGCTGCTAATATAATAATATTATTATATAAATCTTTAAATTAATTTAAAAAAAAACTATTTATAAAAGCCAGTATAGGTAAATAACTTTTATTAAGGAAAAATATAATTATATTAAAGTAAATAATACTAATAAAGAATAACCTAATAGAAGTATATTATATATATATTAAATTTAAATTATAAAGTTAAATAATTTAATTAATAGAGATATTACTTTTATATAATAAAAAGAAAAATAAGTAAAACTAATTAGGAGGCCAGATAAATAAAAGAGTTTTAGCCCTAAACTAGATACTATTAATATCTTACTAGTATATAATAATTACTAATTCTAGGGTAAGGGAAGCCTGTGTCTTGTAGAAGGAAAGTGGCTTTAATAGTTAGTTAGAGAGGAAGCTTCCTTATTTAGAAAAGGAGCTATAAGGGTTATATATCTGCGCCTTAAGGTTATTAAAGATAGAGTATAAGGGCAGAAGAGAATGCTAAATATACCTAATTCTTTCTTAAAGTATATAAGTATATTTAGGCTTAGTAATTTTATATAAATATAGACCTATATTAGGTTATATATTAGTATATCTATATTTATAAAAGTAAGTTTATAAGAAAGCTAGGTAGACTGTAATTATATATATATTTATAAGTAAAAAATAATTAAAATACTTTTTTATATATACTGCTTTATATATATAGAAAGTCTATATGTTTTAATATCTCCTATTAGTTAATTAAATATAAAAAGCTATTAAGAATTAGATTATAAGGGTTAGTAGCTAATAAAGCTAATAATAATATAAACTAGGCTTATATATTTAGCCTTTATAAAGAGAGACTTACTAATTTAGAAATAAGATACTTATATTAATATATTAGACTAGATAATAATAATACTAGGTTTGCCGATTTTGCTATAAAATAATTCTTAGATATAGAGACTTTAGTATTACTATTAAGTAAAGGACTTTAGGTATTATAATAATTATAATTATATATATTATTTTATAATATAAGTAATAGTACTAGGATAGGCCTAAGGTTAGTTAGACTATAAGTTATAGTATTTGGCTATATTAAAGCATTACCCCTTATATTAAGGGCAGAAAGCTTGGCAATTAACGGCAAATTATAGGATCCTTTATCTTGCTATATAGTTAATAGCCCCGGATAACTTAGCAGTTTAGAAGGCATTAAAGTTATATGCCTTTCTTGCATTAGTAGATCTATAGGACTATAATCTTTATTTATATATAGTTAATCTAGTTATATATGCCTTATTATTAGGCTGCTAGGCAGTAGATATAAATTAATAAAAGAACTAGACCTAAATAAACCTATAATAGCTATAATAGTCTATAATATAGATAATATAGGCAGTATATAATTAATAATTATATATAGATATAAATCTAGAGTATGCTCCTAAATAAGTTATAGTATCTATTTTATATAAAGTGCCTCCTGCTATTACCTCTACTATTTTGCTTTTTCTTATATAGTTAATACTTAATAACCTATCTTAAGTAAGAATTATAAACTAGTATATATTATAATGCTCCTTGCAAATTCGCGCTCTGCTATTTCCTCCTATACTTATTTATATTTACTTAGTTTATAATATCCCTCTTTTTCCCCTTAAAATAGCTATAATTATAATTAGCTATTATTTATATTAGTATGCCTTTTTTTAATAAGTTTAAAAGACTATTTATAAGATATAGGCTATTTATAATTTATAAACCTTAATAATCTATTATATTTAATTAAACTTAAAAATAAAAAGGTTATAATAGCAGTAATAGAGCTAACTAAGTTATATATAATTAGTTTAAGGTTAAGATATTAGTAATTATAGCAGTTATAGTAGTAAGGGAGTGTATTATATTTAGTAAAATAAATTAGTAAGGTCCTAGTTTAGAAGGGCATTCCTTTTATAATAACTAATAATAGTAAATATTTAAAATAACTAACTTATAAGTTAAAATAAGGAAATATTATAATATATATCTATAATATTATTTATTTAAGTTTAAGTTTATTTTTATTTTATTTCTATTATTATATAATAAGTAAGATTATTCCTTAACTAATATATATATACTTTTAATATAAATAAAAGGTTTGTTTTATAAAACTATCTTTATTTATTTATAATATAGTTAAGCTGCCTTATTACTTATCTTAATAATACTACTTATAAAGGATATAATAAGGTTCTTTTAATTTTATAATAAATTATATTAGCTACTTAAAGACTTAATAAGGTTCTTTCTAGTTTATAATTCCTCTTATTTACCTATTTCTTAAGCTACTATTAAGGATTAAGATTACTAAATATAAAATTAACCTCGAATTCTGTCTTTACTTAATAGTAGCCTCTTTTATTAATATATAAAATTCTCTAGTATATCCTAAATAGTTTAATTATGCTAAAAAGTATTAATTAATCTACGTTTTATTTTATATACTGATATGGTTGATTTACTATAGAATTTCTTAGTGTATTATTTAATAAACACGACGCCGCCCTAACCCGCACCCTTAACGCATGACTGATATTACTAGACCCCGATACGCCACGGTACCTGCTTTGCCTCCATGGCTCGCTTCTGGGCACTCCCCCCCTCCCTCGGGGATTAATCTATCCGTGCTCTTCGCGGTAATGTTACTGCATACCTCGTATTATACTAACTACATATAAATAACCTTCCTTATTATATCTAAGCTTCTGGCTTGGCAGATAAATAAATAGTATAGGATTAATTATTAGTAGTAGTAGTAGTAGCTATATTACTAAATTACTTTACTTTTAAATAATATTAAGGTTATATTAGATTATTAGTTTAATTTAGCTTCTTTTTATTACTTAGATTAATTTATAATATCTCTTTATATACTGCTATACTTCTTTATTAATATATATATATTAGTATTCTTTATAAATAATAAATAAAAACTTAAGTATTTTTATAAATAAATTTATATTATTTATAATTAATACTATTAGTTTATAATTATTAAATACTAATAGATTAATTATTAGCTACTTTATTTTAATAACTACTAATTATTATTTATATTTATTAATATACTTACTTTTATAATTATTATAACTTAAACCTTAACTTTAACTTAATTATATATATTACTATAAGTTAATAATTACTATAAATAAATAGCTTATACTAATATTAATATAATATATAGTTATATTTATACTATAACTTAGCTGCCTTTTAAAAGTTTCTTATTTTATAGCTATTTTATATGTATTTTCTCTTATTTTCTTAATTATTATATAGGGATATATAAACTAACTTAGGTAATTAATTTGCTAATTACTATTTACTTTTAATAATACTAAATATAATAAACTAGATTATAAATTAATTATAATACTATAATATTAAGTTCTTATAACTTAAAGTTAAAATAACATATATCTTAGTAGTTACTACTTAATGTATTATTTTAAAAGTTATTTTTTCTAATTTTTAATAATAGTAACCTATATCTATTAGGGGTAATGGATTTAGGTCCCTATCTTTATTAGCGTGGTTTTATTTTATATATATTTTTTATTAGATTTAGATCTATATCCGCCTTATAGCTAGGATAGGATTATAATTTATATATATTATATGCAATTTAGAATTTAAAGCTAGGGGCATTTTAATAATTAAAAATAATATTTATTTAACCTTAAACTTTATATAAGTTTATGTTTCTTTTTAAGTTAAGATATTTAAGTAAAACTAATATATATATTTATTCTTTATTATATTAGCTTTAAGAGATTAATAAGGGTATTATATATATTTAAAAATAATAATATTAATTACTATTATAAGCTATAAATAAGGATATAATAGTATGTTATAAGTAGTATATTACTAGGGTTAAATTTTAAATTAAATTAATATTATAATATAATAAAGAAAAAAAGATATTAATTATAAATTAATATTAAAATAAAACTAATACTTAATAGGCAGTTAATTATACCTTAAATTATAACTTTATTTACTTTTTATATACTTATTTATTATAGTTAATTTCTAATATATTTTAATTATTATTTTTTAATTAATACTTAAATTTAATAAATATTTACAATCCTGCTAACCCTGTCCCTACTTATATTATTAATATTATAATAAATAATAAGATCTTAATAATAATAATTCTTTAATATTTTTATTTTTATTTTATTTCTTTTTTATATTAAAGTTAAGGTTATATATTTATTTAATTAAGATATAAATATTAAATATCCCCTATTTATATTAATAGTATACTAATATTATAGCTAATTTGCTTAATTAGTTATATAATCTGTCTTATAACTTATTTAATCCTCTTTTCGCCGCCAACGCCAAATTCAGTTATAACTTCAGGTCTTTAACTTCAGGCAACTAAACTCACATAAAACTTAATACATTTTTCCTCCAAACCCCGCGATTACCCCGCTTCCATCCTAGTCACGCTCTCGTGGTCCAAGACCATAACCAGCCTGGTCTGTCTAGTACTCTTTCTTAGAGCAAGCCCTCCTCTGCTATTATATCCATACTAACCTGACCTCCTTTATAGTTACAGGTTCTCGGTCTTCTCCAGTACCTCCTTGGCCTGCTACCAGATATCCTTAAGCCTCTCGTTATGCAAGCTGCCATTAAGGGCCTTAAGGAACCCCCTCTCCCTCCTGCTTGGCTATACCCCTCTATATAGCTTCCTTCTAGATCCTTAAGCTTCTGCTTCTTATATTTAAGGAAGTCTTTATTAATTAGAGGGTTCTTATAGATAGACTATATAAGCAGGAGGATCTTATAACTAAAGATTACTATCTTAATGCAGCTAGCATTATCCTTATTAAACTAGGCCTTTTTAATATCTATAGCTATTATATATAGCATATCGCCCTTCCCCTTATTTTGCCTAAGAGCTTCTTTAATCTTAGGGATTATATTATAGCCTTTAGTTAGATAAGGCTTATCAGGCCTAGGTAACTGCAGGCTTCTTTAGACAGGCATCGTGACAGGGCAGCTATGATGCTGTTAGCGGTTGCGGCCAGAAGGTATGGAAAGTCGGGTCGGGTCGGAT